>CAWUFW010004109.1:0-122500 GCA_963921515.1 Calotriton arnoldi
GTGGCAGGCATCAAGGCCCCCTGAGTAGTGATGGTGGTAGTGGTAGGCATCCATACCCCTAAGGGTGGGGATGGTAGTAGTGGCAGGCATCCAGGCCACCCTGAGTAGTGATGGTGGTTGTGGTAGGCATCCATCCCCCATGAGTGGGGATGGTAGTAGTGACAGGCATCCAGGCCCCCTGAATAGGGGTGGTGGTAGTGGTGGGAATCCATCCCCCCATGAGTGGGGATGGTAGTAGTGGCAGGCATCCAGGCCCCCATGAGTAGGGGTGGTGGTAGTGGTGGGCATCCATCCCCCATGAGTGGGGATGGTAGTAGTGGTAGGCATCCATCCCCCTATGGGTGTGTATGGCTTTGGTGTTGGCCATCCCACCCCTATGGTTCTGCTGTTGCTAGTGTAAGTTATTTGTGCATCCCTATGTGTGTGTGACATATTTCGGGTACGTGTAGTTTTTTTGTATTGTTGGTGTTTGACTTACCGTCTGCGCCGTACGCGTCCGTGCCGGTCCCGGTAATAGATGTAGAGTATAGGTAGGACCTGCGCAATGGGATTCATGCTTGGATCGCCTCGTTCGGGTTTCTCGTGTCTTCGAGTCGTACTCGTAGCAGGCTTGTTCGTCTCGTAGCCGTGGATCGTCTTGTGGCGCGAAACGGAGCTTATGTACGGCTCGCCCGGATGCTCAAACGTGCCAGACGTAGCGACGGGTTCGGCGTGTACGGATTGCGCATCATTCTAGTCCGGCTGGAAGGTGCTGTGTATTTGCTTCCGTGTGGCTCGATTCGGCGTTCACGGATCCGGCTCGGGCGGGGAACAGGAGCTGGATTGGGTGAGTACGGCTCGCTCGGAAAATGAGTTGTTCTACGCATCGTACTTGTTCGTCCGGACGAGTGTACGAATCGGTCGGGAAACACGCATTCGGCTGGTATTTTTTCCGGACAAATACTGTTAGGTGCCCTACCGGCCGAGATCGGAATCGACCCCTTAATATTTACGGTGGGTTCAGGGTTCTCCCTCAAGGAATTTTAGCAAGATTCATATTGTTACGTGGCACATTCAGCCATTATCCCTGGTAAGTTGAGGAATTTTGGGTCCTACTCCACTGAGCCATTGGAGGAAGTATTCCATCAACGGAGCCAGTGAGGGCTCTGCCGACAGAATACTTAAGGTCTGTCTGTCTCTAAATAAGATGGGCGGATCAAAGGCTTGGTAAGGGTACTCCGTCATGTTGGCGACAGACTACCTTGCTGCCAAACTCTAAATCAGGCCCTTAGTGCAAGAATCAACTTTCTTACAGTCAAGGGAAAGATCACTTCTTGTCCAGGGTTTGTAACACATAGAATGTTGAATTTCTCTTAGTCTTAATAGTATCCCTGAGTTTTAGCAGCCACCAAATATTATTTTTCTTTGATATGCCTAGGCACTTCCAAGGCCTGAAATGGAGCCCACATTTGGAAAGATGTTGACTGTACAGGCACTCAGGAAACACAGAAACTGAGCATGAAGAAGGATTATCTAAGGTGCCACCACAACACAGAATCAATGTCAAAACATGTAATATACCCAAATGTTTTGGTATCTGTAAATTATTAAATAGTAATAAACTTTATAAAAACTATTTGGCAACATTGCTTGTACTCAGCTTCAATTTATGTCAGTGGAAATTTTACGGATGGCATAATAAGAGTATTTCAGTGGAATTCTTGTGTGAAGTTAGGTGGACTCATGCATTTCTTGCATGAATCTATGTTTGCCCCTATGGTAAAAAGTTCAGACTCCAACAGGCCCGAATAGCCTTTTATTCTTCTGAGGTCATTGAAACGAATGCCAGTGAGGTGGGTAACAACAACTATCTGTTATTCATATTTTATTTTATGATGTGCAGGAGTCATGGCATTAGACTCAGAAAATGATCAGTACTAGCCTCACAGAAGGAAGAGTGATAAATGCATGAAACTGGCTACTAGCAAGAGTGATGCAGTTAAGTCTAATCAGAAATAGAATTTGAAAAGGTTCTGGACAACCAGGAGTACTTATAGTGAAGGAAAACAGTGAGTTGCAGGTGTACTAGTTTCTGTTGTCTTGCAGCAGCAGGGAAATGAGAGTAACAGATAAAGACGACAATCTTAAAAGAAACTTATTTGAATGGCAAAGGTAGAGAACTGGCTCTTCTGAGAATAAAACATTGCAAGATAATAAATACCTGCTCCTGGCATTTTTCATTTCAAGAAGTACCATTCATATTTGTTGAACCCATGGTCATCTCTAACCTTGGTCATCTTTTTCATCATCATCCTTTCCCGTGACTTGTTATCTTTTACTTTCTATTCTCACCTCCTTTTCTCTCATTCCCCCTCGCTGCTGAGTCTCTCTTCTGGTTTTTATCTTGCTTATCCCTTTCTCTATGTACATTTTCTTTCCATCTCTTCTCTTTATATTCATCTCTTTTTTTCTGTCTTTCACCTTCTTATCTGGCTATGCCCCTATCTCTTTTTCCTTTCTCCGCCTGTCTTTGTCCAAATCTTATATATGCATTGCTACCATTTCTTTGACTATTCAGAGTCTTTGTGTGCTCACAAGATCTGCATGACCTCTGGGACATGAAGCATGCCTTCAACAGATGTAGTGCATTTAGAAGATTGTGCAGACTAACGTTGCCAAATGTTACCAAGTAGAGAAAGCTTAAAAGGGACATCTGGTCTTGCAACATATGGTTGGGGAGTGTTGTGGTTGTGGTATTTTATTGTACTGTAATTGCATTTATATAGCGCTTACTACCCCTGACGAGGCGTCGAAGCGCTTTTTCGGCGAGTAGCACGCTACTCCGGGACCCATAAAGGATTAGTGTTGAATTAGTATAGTGAAATATGAAAGTAATTTAAGTGGTGGATAGGTTAGTCAGTTATTTGGATTCGGAAGGATAGCAAAAGGATAGAAGAGGAAAAAAGGTTTGTATTTATATAGCGCTTGTTACCCCTGATGGGGTGTTGAAGCGCTTTTTTGGGCGAGTAGCACGCTACTCCGGAAACCCATAAAGGATTAGTGATATTCACAGAGAATGATGGCTTAAATTGGAGGTCCCTCACATATGAAAAGGTTCATGTAGAAGACATCCTTGTGATTTTGCTTTAAGCATCACTCATTTGAGCTTCTTTGAACAATCCAGTATTGATCCGGCACAGTTGGGTTTCAGTTCCACATTGGCTGGGTTTAGTAAACAAAGTTATTTGAGGTTTCCTGTATAATTCTGTTTGTCAAGCTACACTTCACCTTTTCAGGAACGTTCAGCAATATTGCTGCTGCACTGTTCCCTTCTCAGACATGTAAATTTAGTGCAGTTGCACTCTCATGATCTTGAAGAAATGCAGCTGAAGCTGCATCTTCATCATCTTAAGTGTTCAAAAGGCACACCCGCATCCTGCTCACTACAGGTGTATGGGTTTGCCAGAGCATCACCATTCTCACCTCTGTTTCTCTAGCATAATTTCCATTGCTTTCATCGAAGCATGAATTTTGGTTAACTGAAATCCTTCATGTTCAGAGTGCATTTCCCCTAAAAACACTTTTAAAAATCTGTTCTGGAAATCTTACCATGACAACCTTCTGGTATGGCATCCTGCACAAAAGATCATTCTCTGCAGTTGTTACTTTGCTGGTTCTTTTGGCCATGGATGAAACAAGTTGTCAAATCCCATCCACATACTAGCATAATGGATCACTGACTAAATATCGACAACAAAAATATAGAATGGACAGAATATCGACACCAAAATATCGAAGATCAGAATATCGACTCCCTATCTACAAACAGGTAAGTACAAAGATATCGAAGACAAAATATCGTTGTTTAAAATATAGTTTGTAAAAAATATCAAATTTTTAAAATATGTTACAAGTAATATTAACTTAATTAAATAATCAATATAATTAAATAAAACATACTTAAAATTAATTAAAAAATATTAAAATTAATGAATAATATATGTAATCTCTAAAAATAAATTTACATCAGCGTTGGATAGTGGGAGGGTAAAATTTACTATCCCACTCCAGTGAGTGCAACAGTAGGGAAAGCGTTGGATAGCGTAGGGGTAAAAATTACTATTCCCACTCCAGTGAGTGCAACAGTAGGGAAAGCGTTGGATAGCGGGAGGGTAAAAATTACTATTCCCACTCCAGTCAGTGCAACAGTAGGGAAAGCGTTGGATAGCGTAGGGGTAAAAATTACTATTACCACTCCAGAGAGTGCAACAGTAAGGAAAGCGTTGGATAGCGTAGGGGTAAAAATTACTATTCCCACTCCAGAGAGTGCAACAGTAGGGAAACCGTTGGATAGCGGGAGGGTAAAAATTACTATTCCCACTCCAGTGAGTGCAACAGTAGGGAAAGCGTTGGATAGCGTAGGGGTAAAAATTACTATTCCCACTCCAGAGAGTGCAACAGTAGGGAAAGCGTTGGATAGCGTAGGGGTAAAAATTACTATTCCCACTCCAGTGAGTGCAACAGTAGTGAAAGCGTTGGATAGCGGGAGGGTAAAAATTACTATTCCCACTCCAGTGAGTGCAACAGTAGGGAAAGCGTTGGATAGCGTAGGGGTAAAAATTACTATTCCCACTCCAGAGAGTGCAACAGTAAGGAAAGCGTTGGATAGCGTAGGGGTAAAAATTACTATTCCCACTCCAGAGAGTGCAACAGTAGGGAAAGCGCTGGATAGCGGGAGGGTAAAAATCACTATTCCCACTCCAGAGAGTGCAACAGTAGGGAAAGCGTTGGATAGCGTAGGGGTTAAAATTACTATTCCCACTACAGTGAGTGCAACAGTAGGGAAAGCGTTGGATAGCGTAGGGGTAAAAATAACTATTCCCACTCCAGAGAGTGCAACAGTAGGGAAAGTATTGGATAGCGTAGGGGTAAAAATTACTATTCCCACTCCAGTGAGTGCAACAGTAGGGAAAGCGTTGGATAGCGTAGGGGTAAAAATTACTATTCCCACTCCAGAGAGTGCAACAGTAGGGAAAGCGTTGGATAGCGCAGGGGTAAAAATTACTATTCCCACTCCAGTGAGTGCAACAGTAGGGAAAGCATTGGATAGCGTAGGGGTAAAAATTACTATTCCCACTCCAGTGAGTGCAACACTAGGGAAAGCGTTGGATAGCGTAGGGGTAAAAATTGCTATTCCCACTCCAGAGAATGCAACAGTAGGGAAAGCGTTGGATAGCGTAGGGTTAAAATTACTATTCCCACTCCAGTGAGTGCAACAGTAGGGAAAGCGTTGGATAGCGCAGGGGTAAAAATTACTATTCCCACTCCAGTGAGTGCAACAGTAGGGAAAGTAATGATTTAATTTTTAAATAAAAATAAATTAATTATCAATACCAATAAAAAATTAATTAAAATTAATTAACAATTACAACATATTTAATAATTAATTAATTATAAATTCCAATAAATATTATTTATTAAAAATTAATTACCTATTAATAATTAATTAACAACAAATTAATTGTCAATACCAAAAATGTAATAAGTAATAAAAAAAATACCAATTAATAATTAATTAACAATACATTAATTAGCAATACACAAAAATAATTTCAATAATTACTTAATTACAATTAAATTACTTCCCACCCTATTCCCCTATAAACCCACAACCCGCTCCAAAAAATAAATTAATTCAATTAACATAATTATCAATTAATCAATTCATAAAAATTAATTACCAATTCATAAAAATTAATTACCAATTAATAATTAATTAACAATAAATTATTTATCAATACCAATAAATAAAAATAAATATTTACTTAATTACAATTAAATTACTTCCCACCCTATTCCCCTATAAACCCACAACCCGCTACAGAACTAAAACGCAAAATTAAATTAAAAATAATTAATAATTCCTAATAAATCATATTTAATTTACTATAATTAAATTACTTCCCACCCTATTCCCCTATAAACCCACAACCCGCTACGGAATTAAATTACGCAAAAATTAAATAACATAAAATTAATTACTTTAAAAAAATAAACATACATTACAAAAATAATGTACACTTTTAACACATATACTAACATACAAAACACTAAAAAAAATCGATATTATTAAAAATTCGATATATTTTAATGCCTATATTATGTACTTCGATATTTTGACAGTCGATATTACTTACCTGCATTTCGATATTATTAACCACTATATTATGTCCATTCGATATTACGTCCATTCTATATTTTGACTTCGATATTCTGTCCATTCTATATTTTTGATTCGATATTGTGTCTAGTTACCTAGCATAATATGCTCAAGTAAGTCTTCACTGAGGGTAATCATTGGGCTCCTTTGCACCGCACATTCAGCAAAATATTTGAGAGCATCAGTGTGAATGCCACATTTGCATGTCTGTGTCTTTGAAGTCACGAGTCACGATTGGATTTTCACAGTGGTGGAGGATACCCAGAGTACTGTGCTGTGCGCAGTCCTCATTGAAAGCACAGCTGGAAGCAGGGTCTTAAAGTTGAAATCAATATATCTGTGCGCCATGCAATGGATTTAGATACAGTTACAGACTCAGTTACCCGTCAGATTTTTCCAGGCCGGGAGATAGAACTGAGGGTGTTGTCAAAGCTCCAGGAGACACATGAGGACAGACTCTGGTTTCCCTGCAGTGCTAATACTTCCCATGGGCCCTGTGTGATGTAGACAGATGTAGATGTTTTCCCTGGACAGCACCTTAGTGACATTGTGTCCTGCATCAGCACAGACTTCACAACTACAACATCTTCCACAGGTCCTCATGCAGCTAGGCTTTTCAGCTCTTACTAGGCGGCAGGATCTTCTCTGTAAGATATTGTCCAATAACCCCCTTTAGCAACAGACAGGGTTCTTTGTGAAAGTATTCCAACAGGATGCTTGTTCCATACTCAGTCCACAGTCTGGCAGAAGGGCAGTAGTCAGGGAGACTCTAGCCTTGAATCACAGCTCCTCCCAAGTGTACATATTATTTCAGACATATTTCAGTACATATTATTTCAGACTAATCATGTGTAAATAAATGTTTAAGGGGCACGCGCAAAAATATATATGTGGAGCTGACCCTCTCCCCCCACTGAAGAAGACAGGCAAAAAGGATTATGCCTTTAGTAGGAATCATTCTGTCAGTATCACAAATCCCCTAAATACTTGTCAATGAGTGCTTTCTCGACTTTAGAGCAATCCTCTGAGGTCTAAATCAATTCAACATCGAGGTGCATCAGCGATCTTGACGGATTGTTGGGCTCACTGAGGGAAAATACACCAACAGTAAAAACAACAAAGGCAGGGCAGCACACTCTTCAGAGCCATGCAAGGGACTTTTCGTCCCAACATGGACTTTTTGTCTTTAGCGACTTTAACAAAACGAGAATATTTATCAATAATAATCTCACCAAAACACTGGGATGTTCCAGAGTGGGCCCCAGACGCTCATGTACAAGTGGTGTCACCAGGCTCCTATGGTTGCCACATTTTACTTCTATATGGACCTCATGTACCTACGTAAAAGTGGTGTCTCTTGATTGTCCTGAGACAGCGTCTTCTGATTTCTTAGGGTTGCTGCACCTTCACTGCCCTGTGCCACTGGGACTCATATAAAAGTGTCTCTCGATTTTCTTGTGTCACACAATTTCCAACCCTAGGTGGATCCGATAATCCTCTATGTGAATGTGATCGCTTGATTATCTTACTTAGGAGCATCTCTGCTTGAGTGTACCATGTAAGAACGGTGTCTGTTAATTTGCATTGGGTCATGCCCTTTCTTAGCATAGGCAACCAGCCTACACCTTCTCAAAAAGCACAACGGGGACAGCTCACCCATCAGTCTCCATAACAAATAATGATGGTAAGAATAGTAGGGGAAATTTAGGCAAATGTGGTTTTCTGTTTCCCACATCTTTCTACTTCATGCCATGGTTAAGCACAGCCACACATTTACTACTGCATGTTTGGACCAAGCCTCTGAACCTGACACACAGCTCCAAATAACTTCCAACAGAGACCACAATACGAAACACACACTCTACCAGCCATGCATCATAACCTAAGTAGATGCTTACTCGAACACTCCAAAAGAACTTTGAGGCATCGTTAGGGGTAGAAAAGTGGTATATAAATGCTACTATATAACATAGTACTCTACAAAGCCATTACCAAAGCAAATACTGTAGTTATGGTTATTAGCCAGTGACCACAATATGGTGTTGCATAAAGAAACTGGTAGGAAGTTCACTTCGTTAACTATCTGGCACATTGGAACTGAGTCTAAACAAATGTACATTTATGAAAATGAGTATACACTCAGGCAAAAAAAGGTAGAGCCAGTCTAACCAAAGAACACATTTTGAGACTGAACATCTGCGAACTATATTCTACTCAACTTTACTCATTCATCATTGTCATTCACTTAATACAAAGTGCCTTATTTATGAGACCTTGCAACACTTTTACGCCGCTGTTGCTTCACTTTTTGTGACGCAACAGCGGCGTAAGAAATGTGCCATGTTACGTCCTATTTACAAAGTGACGCATCTAAGCAGATGCGTCACTTTGTAAAACCCTGCGCTACATTATACCTGTGTCAGGTATAATGTATGCAGGGTGGGCGTTCACCCGCAAAAAGCCTCATAGAAGTGGTGCAGTGAAATCTATCAGATTTCACTGCGTCAAAACCTTACGCCGGCCTCACAGCAGGCATAAGACTGACGCAGGCCCTTTCACATGGGGCTTACTCCATGTGAAAGGACACATTGCTGGAGTTGCATCTGTTTTCAGACACACCCCAGCATTGCGTCACTTTTGCGCCTAAAGACACGTCATACTGACGTATCTGTAACTCCTTGCGACATGGAGCGCCGTACATTAAATACGGCGCATCCATGGTGTCGCAAGGATTGTGCAGTGAAAACTGTTGCCTCGCTGTTTTCACGCAGTGATGCAACAGTTTTCATAAATAAGGCCCAAAATTTCTATTAAGAGAAAGGCAGAAAGCAAGGATTTTTGGACCCACTGGCAAACATGTTTTGTGGCTGTGGAATCCTCAAGAGGGGTATATTTGCAGCTTCCTGCTGCAATATGGGACTGTTTGATCCCTATTCCTGGTAGTGCAGTAAGACAGCAGCACAACACTTAAGGTGCATTTGACTAAACATGTTTCAGTTGAATATTCACAACAAGCAACATGACATATACATTATTTAGGAAAAGTTATAGTTTGTATAGCTCTAGGTCTTTAAAATAAAAAAGCACTTTAAAATTAGTTTCAGTGCTTTTTAACTTTTTCGTCTCAAAATTGTATCCTGTAGCCATTGTAACACTAGCCTTCATGAACACTTTTTTTGGCGTAAATGTATTGTATTGCATTTATATAGCACCTACTACCCCTGATGAGGCTTTCAGCTGAATTGCACAGTACTACTGGAAACCAAGGTTGGTAGGTAGTCGAGTGCATTATTGGTTATTAGGATTAGCCTTGTGCTTTCAAGGAAGTAATTCTATGCTTTTTCTTCTGTTTCCTTGAGATAAATGAAAAGGAATTAGATGACAGAAGGGGCCTCATACAGGTTAATGAAGAGATGAACAGAGGGGCTACATGGACAAGGTATTATTAGATTTCAGAGTGAAAAGCTTGTTTTTTTAGTTTTAGACAGAGCAAACTAGACCCTAAGGCCAGTTACATTACACAAGAACACATTGTTTTTTTAGGCATGGTGGAGAGTAAGTGAATTTCCCAGAATCACAGGCTGTCGAGCAGAGGAACCTGTTCCCCAGATCAAAGTCAGCAGTTTTTGGCTGTTAAAGGGGGTGTACTTAACACCTTACTTTGTTTTTCTGTAATGCAGATTTCACGACGAGGCAGAAAGGCCAGGAGCAGCAGGGGGCACGGGGAGACAAGAAATGCTTGACGAGCAGGTCAGAGCAGCGCCATGGCACTTGGTGTTCCGGTTTCCAGGCTCAGCCCAGCCCACGGAGGCTGACGGGGGGCTAAAGACCTCTCAGCCCAATAGGTGCTGCACGCCTGGTTTAGTGGTAGGGTGAGACTAAAGCTTGTATGCATGAAAATCTTGGACCTGTATGGATCATCTCAGACTTAAAAATGGGATCTACAGGTTCCGAAGGATGTCCAACAGGACTCCGGTGACCTCTAAACACCTCACTGTCTGTTCTCCAATCAGTCATGGACTCTGTCTCGAACACAAGACTAGGGCAGGTTCAGGTTGAAGAAAGAGTACAGGCTCACCAGCAGGTGCTGCTCTTCAGCACATCCTCAACGCTCTTTTGATGATGATGCTTCCAACGTCATTCCGCAGCAGGTGGGATGCAGTAGAGCCTAGCCTCTGTCATCCTCTCGGACAGGCCAGCTCGTCTCCTCTCAGTACAGTCCAGCACCTTCCAAGCAGAGGCTGAGTCTTGGGTTTAGGCATAGTCTCAAGAAAAAGGCTAATGTGGTGCGTGTTCCTGCTAAGTTGTCTTGGCCAGCTAATGATACCAAAGCTCAATGATTACAAGGTGCTGACCTCAGACGGCTAGTACACCTAGATTGCAAACCTTGACTCTAGTGAGAAGCCACAGCCAAATCGGATGGATGCTATCTTTATATTCCAACCCCCAGCCAATCAGAGAATGACGCTTCTTTGCAATCTTCTTCCTGGAGTTCTAAACTAGTGGGAACAGCAAATCATAGTGTGAGGTCTATTAGAATATAACAGTCCAGGCACCCCAAGTGTGGTAGACTATTGCCCTTCACAAGTCAGTAAAAACTGTTCTTCTTCAGAAACTGGGCAGATCTCTGAGCTAAGCTGTATGTGGATACTGATTTCCCCAATCCTTCCAGGCATGTTTCTGATACTCGGTGTATAGGTTATCACATCCACAAGGCCACAGCTAGCCTGAAGGGAAGCCTCCGTAGTGTGCTGCTGTCATTGTGTCCTCGTACCTTGAGGTTCTTCAAATATATCCCACAAGCTCAATCAGACGGCACATGTTCAAGGGAAGGTGAAGGACTCCAGTGATTGGGGACTGGATTTATTTTAACAAGAGGGTCAATAGAGACTTCTCCCAAGGGTACAAGCACAAAGACCTGCACCCTTGGACACCAGTAGGATGCTGCCAACCGTGGCGTGCTGTAGCTTGATGGAAAGGCAGACGTAGCTAACATTCTGGTTGATGCTAATGCACTTTTGGTGCATTACCAGCCCAGCAGCACCCCGCTGGTGGACCAAATAAAACATGTCAAGCACCCCCACTAGGTTTGCCTATTGCCAAGACCTCTGGGTGAAAACAGATGGGCGGGTCCAAAAAAGTTGAAATAGAGCCGTACAGCACCGTTTTTTTGCCCCTACAGGGACCCTAAGCAGACATGTCCAGGAGCAAAGGACGTGTGCATCTGAAGTTGGTGGAACTGATTCTGTACAGCATATGCTCTTCCCATATGCTTTAAGGCTAAGGCACCTAAAGCTGCAACCAAGATGGCGTCATGGGCCACTGTCATACCAGGGCACTTGTACACGCCAGGAAAATGGAAGCCATTTTTATTAAACGATGAATTTTAATCAATGTTGATTACTTAAAAATAATGTCTAAGATTAATAAATTGATGGAAGAAATTGTGTTTTAAGAAAGTGGTGAAATCAGATTTGCAGCCCGGATACATGTCATGCTATTACCACGTGCAGGTCATGAACTAATGATGCATTTGTAAGGTGAAAAAGCCAAACAAATAAGAATAATACTGTAGGAACAGGAGAAAATGTCAGCGCAGCACTGTTCATATCTTTGTAAGCGTTTGCTGTAAAGTTATTTGGAGCAACCCAGCGATGACATCTGCATGCTTGAGCAACAATCATTGTCAAAACCAACAGGTCTCGCTTGCATACTGAGTCCGCACTAAAACATTCAAAAAGCCAGCTGCAGTGAAAAAAATCAAAAAGCATATAAGTACTGTACACAATGCTTTTGCACGATAAAGAATTTCATGTGTGATTATTCAGTGTACTTTTGAGATGTTAAATTTTCCTCCATGCATTACAATGCAAGCCCTCAATAGACAGTAGAATGGCACTCCACACAGCCAATAGCATGAGGTGAGAGAAAACTACTTCTCAGGGCGAAGCCAGAACCCTCTCTATGTATATTTTAATATATTGGTACCAATAGGTCTTGCACATGTAGTTGCTGTCAATCCAGGCCTAAAAAGGACAGCCTTTTCTGTGACTTACAGAGTGAAAGAGTAACTTATTCAGGAGGGTAATTCTTCTTCGAGTAAACAAAATGTTCTTTTAGTACTCAAGTAAGTTTTGTTTTCACAACAATAATAAACATTTACAGTTTGAAGGCATAATACTTTGATTGAGCCCCTTAACTGCTGGGCCTTTTCCCCCCAGTGCTGAGCCCTTTTTTGGCTATTTGGGGTAGTTCGCGATTAGGCCTCTAACTTTTTGACCACATAAGGTTTCCACGCCAAATTTGCGTCCTTTTCTTCCAACATCATGGGGATTCTAAAGGTACCCAGGGTTGGTGGATTCCCCTGGAGGGGACCCAGAAATTAGCCAAAATACAGGTACATTTTGGTTTTTTGGGGAAAAATGGGAAAAAAGGGCTACAGATGAAAGCGTCTGGTTTTTTCCCTGCAAATGGTATAAAAAAAGGGGTTGTGGTGCTGAAATCACCATCTTCCCAGCTTTCAGGGACAAGCAGACTTTTGTCAGAAAACCAACATTTTTTACACAGTTTTGGCATTTTTCTGGGACATAGCCTATTTTTGCTATTTTTTGTGCTTTCAAACTCTTTCCAGTTAATGGTAGAAATGGGTATGAAAGCAATAATGGATCCTGGAAAGCTATACATTTTAGAAAAGTAGACAAAATTCTGAATTCATCAAGGGGTCATTTGTGTAGAACGTTTTCACCTGTAACTTCTTCTAATTATGACAGCTGTTTGAAAGCAATATACCGTTACATCTGCTGGACCTTTCTGGTTGTGGGGATATATAGGACTTGTAGGTTCACCAAGAACCCGACGAACCCAGAGCCAATAACTGAGCAGTGTCTTGCAATGGTTTTTTATTATGTACCGGGTATATAGCAATTAATTTGGGTAAATATATACATGGAAAAATCGGTATGAAAGACACCTATGTATTACTGAAATTGGAACAAAATATAGAGTTTAGAAACAGTAGATATTTGCACATTTCCGAAATTGTGAGTACCCATACTAGCATGAGAATTATAGGTCATTTTTCAAAATGACTTCTTTTTTATACATTGTCTTTCATTTGGAAGGCAGAAATGCATCGAAAGTCAATAGGTAATAACAGTTGCTCTACAATTCTGTGTTACCCTAAGTCTCCCGATAAAAATGGTACCTCACTTGTGTGGGAGGCCCAAGTACACGCGACAGGAAACGGCCCAAAACGCAACGTGGACACACCACATTTTCGCAGTGAAAACGGATCCTTTTTTTGCAAAGTGCCTAGCTGTAGATTTTAAACCCTAGCTCTGCCGGCACCTAGGGAAACCTAGCAAACCTATACATTTTTGAAAACTAGACACCCAGGGGAATACAGGATGTGGTGACTTGACTGGCTCTCACCAGGTTCTGTTACTCAGAATTCCTTGCAAACCTAAAAATTTGTCCAAAAAACCACATTTTCCTCACATTTCTGTGGTGGATAGTTCTGGAATCTGCATGGATCCACAAAATTCCACCCACCCCGCGTTCCCCAAAGTCTTCCGAGAAAAATGGTACCTCACTTGTGTGGGTAGGCCTAGTGCCTGCGACAGGAAATGGCCCAAAACGCAACGTGGACACACCACATTTTCACAGTGAAAACAGACCCTTTTTTTGCAAAGTGCCTAGCTGTAGATTTTGAACCCTAGCTATGCCCGCACCTAGGGAAACCTATCAAACCTATACATTTTTGAAAACTAGACACCCAGGGGAATCTAGGATGGGGTGACTTGGCTGGCTCTCACCAGGTTCTGTTACCCAGAATCCCTTGCAAACCTAAAAAATTGTCCAAAAAAACACATTTTCCTCACATTTCTGTGGTGGAAAGTCCTGGAATCTGCATGGATCTACAAAATTCTACCCACCCCGCGTTCCCCAAAGTCTTCCGAGAAAAATGGTACCTCACTTGTGTGGGAGGCTCAAGTACCCGCGACAGGCAAGGGCCCAAAACATATTGAGGAGACATCAAAGTTGCCTATCACAAAACGACCTGGTTTTGCAAGGGGGTCACCTGGGTTTTTGGCCCCGTGTTCGGCGGCCAGCTAGGGAAACCTACCAAACCCACACATTTCTGAAAACTAGACACCTGGGGGATTCCAGGGAAGTATTGGTTGCGTAGAACCCCCAATGTTTTCTTACCCAGAATCCCCTGCAAACCTCAAATTTAGCTGAAAAATCACTTTTCTCCACACATTTTTGTGTGGGAAAGTTGTGGGATCACCGGGCTGACACAAATTTCCTACCACCCAGCGTTCCCCCAGGTCTCCTGATAAGAATGGTGCCTCACTTGTGTGGGAGGCCCAAGTACCCGCGACAGGCAAGGGCCCAAAACGTATTGAGGAGACATCAAAATTGCCTATCACAAAACAACCTGGTTTTGCAAGGGGGGTTACCTGGGTTTTTGGCCCCGTGCTCGGCAGCCAGCTAGGGAAACCTACCAAACCCACACATTTCTGAAAACTAGACACCTGGGGGATTCCAGGGAGGTATGGGTTGCGTGGATCCCCCAACGTTTTCTTACCAAGAATCCCCTGCGAACCTCAAATTTAGCTGAACAAAATCACTTTTTCCACACATTTTTGTGTGGGAAAGTTGTGGGATCACCGGGCTGACACAAATTTCCTACCACCCAGCGTTTCCCTAGGTCTCCCGATAAAAATGGTGCCTCACTCGTGTGGGAGGCCCAAGTACCCGCGACAGGCAAGGGCCCAAAATGTATTGAGGAGACATCAAAAATGCCTATCACAAAACAACCTGGTTTTGCAAGGGGGGGTCACCTGGGTTTTTGGCCCCGTGCTCGGCGGCCAGCCAGGGAAACCTACCAAACCCACACATTTATGAAACCTAGACACCTGGGGGATTCCAGGGAGGTATTGGTTGCATGGATCCCCCAATGTTTTCTTACCCAGAATCCCCTGCAAACCTCAAATTTAGCTGAAAAAATCACTTTTTCCACACATTTTTGTGTGGGAAAGTTGTGGGATCACCGGGCTGACACAAATTTCCTACCACCTAGCGTCACCCCAGGTCTCCCTATAGAAATGGTGCCTCACTCGTGTGGGAGGCCCAAGTACCCGCGACAGGCAAGGGCCCAAAACGTATTGAGAAGACATCAAAATTGCCTATCACAAAACAACCTGGTTTTGCAAGGGAGTCACTTGGTTTTGGCCCGTGCTTGGCGGACAGCTAGGAAACCTACCAAACCCACACATTTCTGAAAACTAGACACCTGGGGATTACAGGGAGGTATTGGCTGCATGGATCCCCAACGTTTTCTTACCCAGAATCTCCTGCGAACCTCAAATTTAGCTGAAAAATCACTTTTCCACACATTTTGTGTGGAAAGTTGTGGGATCACCGGCTGACACAAATTTCCTACCACCCAGCGTTCCCCAGGTCTCCTGATAAAAATGGTGCTCACTCGTGTGGGAGGCCCAAGTACCTGCGACAGGCAAGGGCCCAAAACGTATTGAGGAGACATCAAAATTGCCTATCACAAAACGTTTTGGGCCCTTGCCTGTCGCAGGTACTTGCGCCTCCCACACGAGTGAGGCACCATTTTTATCAGGAGACCTGGGGGAACGCTGGGTGGTAGGAAATTTGTGTCAGCCCGCTGATCCCACAACTTGCCCACACAAAAATGTGTGGAAAAAGTGATTTTTTCAGCTACATTTGAGGTTCGCAGGGGATTCTGGGTAAGAAAACGTTGGGGGATCCACACAAGCCATACCTCCCTGGAATCCCCCGGGTGTCTAGTTTTCAGAAATGTGTGGGTTTGGTAGGTTTCCCTAGCTGGCCGCCGAGCACGGGGCCAAAAACCCAGGTGACCCCCTTACAAAACCAGGTTGTTTTGTGATAGCCAATTTTGATGTCTCCTCAATACGTTTTGGGCCCTTGCCTGTCACGGGTACTTGGGCCTCCCACACAAGTGAGGGACAATTTTTATCGGGAGACCTGGGGGAACGCTGGGTGGTAGGAAATTTGTGTCCGCCCGGTGATCCCACAACTTTCCCACACAAAAATGTGTGGAAAAAGTGATTTCTTCAGCTAAATTTGAGGTTTGCATGGGGAGGTTGGGTAAAAAAAACCAATGAGAGCCACGCAAGTCATTCACCCTTGTACCTCCTCCCCCCCCTTGTCTACTACTCAAAAATGTGAAGGTTTGCCTAGGTGACAACTGAGCTAGGACACAAAGTCCCCTGCTACTCATATTGACAAAAAAAAAGTCTTACAAACGGCCATTAAACCGCCACAAATATAACTCTAACACTAATTTGATAAAGCTAATCCACCAATTACACTGGTTGGTTTTAGCACCTCCAGAAACGCTGGCTTCAAAGCACAAATACTTATCAAAGTATTTAAATATTGAAGCCAAGCCTTCTGAAGGGGAGCCATAAAGCCACTTCAAGGCACCAACCACGTTATGGTCCATTCACACGCCAATCACGCACCACACACAAGACTTCCATACCGCCAGCCACGGGCCCAAACAACCAGATCACTTGCACTCACATAAACATACCGCCGCCATGCAAGGGCCCATCACATTCACATGCCACAAGACATAATGATTTTGACTACATTTTACCACCTGTAAAGTCTCCCCCTCCTTCTTCCTAAACATTACCAAATGCATGCCGAGTGAACCTTTACTAATGGCTCCCATGACATCCACATGAGGCTCAGAAAGACATGTCTTTCATGCGCCTTTAGCGCACTCACTGTGCTCAATCCAACTCCTTCCAGTTTGTGGATGCAAGTTAGGGGGGGCCCGAGTATGCCGCAAAGTCATTCCTCGAGCTGAGAAAGCATATCTACCTTTGAAACTAAGGCAAACATGCTGGAAATTTTCAAAAGCTTTCTAAAGATAACATCACAAACTATGAAGAATGGATGAATGTGAAACACGGGTAGTCCGTGACAACGTAGCATATGTCCAATCCACCATTATGTGCAGTGACTGTATTGCACTTATCATACTGCAAACTGACCATCTACTAAGTTCTAACGGAGGATGAACATGGGAAGCAGCATTGACCCATAAGTACTACAGTAAATTCAGTGTGAGTGTGGCAGCAATGGATTTGAATCCATGGGTGAAGATGAAGTCATGACGTGTATCTATACTACCTTTACTATCTGCCTTCTATCTTTGCAATATTCCTCGGAAAGCGCACCTACCGTAAGCTGTTCTAACCCGTTCGTGTGTCTGTCCTCAGAGTCCTGACTAATCCTGTCCAATTGTCAAGAGACCCTATACTAATGCCTTCCATCTCTAGCTACTTGAAGCTTGAGTAAACTTTTCTGTCACGTGCTATCAATGCTCTCACTATGCTCAATCCAATTCCTTCCAGTTTGTGGATGCAAGTTGGGGGGTTCCCGAGTATGCCGCAAAGTCATTCCTCGAGCTGAGCAAGCATATCTACCTATGAAACTAAGGCAAACATGCTGGAAATGTTCAAAAGCTTCCTAAAGAGAACATCATAAACTATGAAGAACGGTTGAATGTGAAACACGGGTACTCCATGACAACGTGGCATATGTTCTGTCCACCAGCATGTGCAGCGTGGGGACTATAATGCACTTGTCAATTGGCGAACAGAACAACTACCATGTTCTGAAAGCAGATAAAGGTGTTGAGAAGTCCATGATTTCCTGAAGTAGAGGAACAAATATTCTGCACCTGCTTGCGCAGTGAAGGAGTGGCCCACAGACAGTAGGTATCCATTCACACCAATTGAAAGGTTTACCTATTGGCAGCTCCACCTCAGTCAATTTCCCAGTATTTTGCTTTAGTGTGATACAACATAAAGCAAGTAGGAAAACAGAAGGCAGGCTTACTTGGGCACTGGGGACAGTAAACACGAGTCTCCTGCCTCTTTCCCTGCATCGAGCACACTTTACAACGACGACATGGTCGCTCCTTTTTGGGTGTTGCAGGAATTTTATCATGCAAAGTGTCGCTCCTGCAGCCTTGCCACGTCCTCCAGAATACATGAAGTGGAGGCTGCTGCTTCTGTAGCAGTGAGACTTTCAATCACAGACAACTGAAAGTCAAGGAAAGACATGAGTCTTCCTGTGGTGGTCTGACGATAAACAACATATGCATTGTATGTTGCCATCTGGATCAGGTGAGTAAACAGTTTCTTATACCAAGTGCGAGTTTTATGACTCGCATTGTATGGCTGAAGAACCTGGTCGTTCTTGTCCACTCCGCCCATGTACTTGTTGTAATCAAGTCTACAGGTGGGCTTGTGGACTTCGGCCATCTGACCCCAAACCGTGACAGGGGAAGTGCTCTCAGCATGAATTGTAGTGAGCACGTACACGTCACGCCTATCTGAGAACTTGACTGCGAGCAGTTCGTTGGAACGCAACGCAGTACTCTGGGATTTCTGGAGCTTCTTGCAAACAAGCTCCTACGGGAATCCTTTCCGGCGACAACGAATTGTACCGCAAGCCACGGTGCCAGCTTTGTAGAGCTCACTGAACAGCTCTACTCCTGTATAGAAATTGTCCACATAAAGGTTATAACCTTTGTGAAGAAGTGGCTGGACAAGGTCCCATACGATCTTTCCTGTGACCCCTAGCGTAGGAGGGCAACCTACAGGGTTAAGACTTGTGTCCTTCCCTGTATACACTCTCAAGCTGTACACATAGCCAGTCGAGCTCTCACACAGCATGTACAGCTTGATGCCATAGCGAGCGCGTTTGCTCGGAATGTACTGCCTAAACAGCAGCCGCCCTTTATACAAGATCAAGGTCTCATCAATGGCTATATTCTTTCCAGGAGTATAAACCTCTGGAAACCTGGCAGACAAATGTTCCACGACAGGCCGAATTTTGAACAACCTGTCATGGTCTGGATGGTCCCGGGCAATGCAGCAGAATTGTCATTGAAATGCAGCATGCTCTGCAATAGCAAAAACGATCTCTGCTCATGTATGGTGCGAAGATGGGGGTTAACCAAACCGTGCGAGTAGACCAGTAGGATAGCAAGGTTGGTTTATGCACTACCCCCATTTTAAGTGTGTGGTCCAAAAATATCTTCAACTCCCCTAAAGAAGTGGGAGTCCACTTGCGCGCCCTAGAATGAGGCCCAAGAGTGCCTCCTTGCTCCCTCAGAAATTGTTCGGCACGCAAATTTGTTTGCTGCACAATTTCGTCAAGGAAGTCAACATCCAAAAAGAGATGGACATAGTCAATTGGCAAAAAATTCACCGTATCGACTTTACATCCAGCGTCACCAGTGAAAGGCGGAATTTGGGGCTGAACTAAATTGGGAGGCTGCCAAGACAGCACTCCGACTGTGCTTGCGGCCGCACGTGCCTGCGCTCTGGGTTGCTCTAACCTGTTACTGGTGTCCTGCTGCACAGACTGTGCAGGCAAAGGGACAGCACAACTGACATCGTCTCCTTCAGAATCGCTGGAAGATGAGTCGTCGGATGGAACTGCACCGACTGAAAAATCACTCCCAGATTCGACTCCATTGTCCTCTCCCTCAGATGCTGTCTCAGTATCTGCTGTCTCAGTCTCTGATCCTGCCTCAGAGCTGGACTCCAGAACCAGACTTAGGGCCTGGGCAGCATTCATCCAACGATACGCCATCTCTGCTAGTGCCTAAAACTATCCTTTTACAAAACTGTCCTACGTAGAAGGCAGATAGGTTGTTGGTTTCAAAGTGTAGGTGGGTGTGTGCGTGAGTGAAGTGTTTAACAGTCAATAATGACGAAGTCACCTTACCTTTCCTTTGCGAAATCCGTACGCTCTCCAAAAGACTAAGAAAGAGAGAAAAAGACACAGTATTACTTTACCTTGCCACATACCCATCATCGCAGCCTTTTAGCGCTGATGGAAGCCAGTGCGACCATCATTTTGGCGCCAAGATGCCTACGGGTGAACGTGTGCTTTACAGTTGCACACTATGACCTCCTTTAATTCCCTCACTACCATCCTTGCAAACGTGCCCCTCATCTCTCCATAGCCCCTCTCTCACATACATTTCATCTGTTTCAAAGTGTTTCTACTGCGTGGCTTTACTAATCCACTTAGCTATGCACATAATACAGATCTGTTCTTTCCAGCATGCCCTTTATGGCGTCAAAACTTCCACTAGACAAAAGTCAGATATCTCTAGCAGGAATTTGTTTTTGTACTCTGCAGCAGTACCACACTTTACTGCCTTTCATGTAACTTCAAAGAGACTCAATATAGATCTTTCACAGTCTCATATTTTCAGCACTGAGAAATCTCTCTGTAAATATATATATATATATATCAAACAATTAATTCCCAATGTTAGCGCGCTCAATACCTGGTGCAGGCAGCAACGGGTAGAATCCTTACCCGATATTTAAATTCAGAAACACAAAGGATGCCGCACTCCAGAGACAGGTTTCAGAGTTGCTTTATTTTCATCACCACCACTACCACCAGTCGTGGTGAAAATAAAGCGACTCTGAAACCAATCTCTGGAGTGCGGCATCCTTTGTGTTTCTGAATATATATCTCCTGCTTCGCATCTCATACTCCTTTCAAACAGGAACATATGAATGCGGACCCAAGTTCTGGTGCAATAAGTTTTATTTCGTGCCCTGCACCGCCGCCATATATATATATAGCTAAGCTCCGTTTCTGTTTCCCAAAATAAAAACAGCACTCGCAGAGCAGTTGCTAGAGTTTATTGGCAACGCAATAAACTCTAGCAACTGCCTCCGCTGAGTGCTGTTTTTCTTTTGGGAAACAAGGAAACAGAGCCTGGATAAATATCGCGGGCGCACCTCCGAGTTTGTAAAGCACCCGTCCGCGAGTGCGCCATTCACTGTGCATCAAGGAGCATATATATATATATATATATATTCAAAATGAGATATTCTTTTCAGAAATAATCGTCCAGCACTCCCAGGCGGGTTCAATCACTCAGTTCTTTATTCCGAACGACAAACAACATCAACGCGTTTCAGCAGTCTCAGCTGCCTTGCTCACGATGTCTGAGCGCCATCATTTTTTTCTTAAAATACTCACTTTCAAAGACAAAGAACATTGAGGAGGGACTACGAGAATTAAAAAGCATTAGCCAGCACGCTTTCTTCTATTACAACGGCGGCCATATTAGAACATGCAAGGTATATACAAAAACACATTACATGGATAGTTCCTTTTGTTAAAATTGTTTCTGCTATTAGTAGCATAGAATTTCCATAGAGGATGTTTAAATCATACTTGTACTTTGCCTTTCTGAAGTTTTATATCTAACAGAGACTCCAAGTCCCTTGTACTTATAATCCAGATATCCGGTCAATATTTCACATATCAGTTTTTCATGAAAATAATCAAATAAACATCCGATTCTAACTGAACCATGTTACTATTTTTGCAACCTCTAATTCCTCAAATTATACGTTCTAAATATATTCCTACAGTTTCAAAGCCAACGGGAGTAAAAAAGATTATTTTTCAATTAAATATATCGTAAAGTTCTTCAATTATTAAAGTGCAAATACCAAGTGCAAATCAATCGCTGAAAGTGCAAGTGCTTCACAGTATATTATTACATATATTTCATATACTAGTTAAAACACAATATACAAAAAATATATAATTAAAATGTCATTATATATACCAAATTTCTAAAATGCAAGTGCTTCACAGTATATTATTCTTCCACATTAAAAAAAGAACTTATTTCATATACTCCATAGAGAAAAAAAAACACTTTATAAAACACTATTAATATCCTAAAATATCTAAAACCGATATACATGAACTACCCTTAATTACTTCTTAGTCTGTATGAAATAACGGAAGAAGCTGTACATATAAAAAGTTACATATTAAAAACAATTTTTCTTATGTACAGCAATCATCTAATCCTTTTACGTCCCTCTTCCTCAAATTCTTACCATACCAATAAAAACAAAAAAGTAAAAAAAAGGTCTCATTTTGTGCAGTTTTACCCTTAAATTCACTTCCCTCAACAACCTTAGTATAGACATGTATAAAGGTCCTCATCTACGTTCAATCCATGAGGTTCCTTGCTATTAAACTCCAAAATATAATAGGTTTCCAATTTCCTGAGTTCCTTTTCCCTATCTCCTCCTCTCTTTTTACGGGGAATTTCTGCTATACAGCTATACTGTAGGCTGGAGGGATTATTTTGATGATACTTCTCAAAGTGTCTTGCGACCGGGTAAGTTCTATCTTTGTTTAAGATTGCTCTCCTGTGTTGTAAAATCCTTTTATACACTGGTAAAGTTGTACTACCTATATACACCTTCGGACAGTCACACTGCAATAAATAGACAACAAAATCTGATCTACAGGTTAAAAAACTTTTGATGAAAATAGTTTTATTAAAAAATGTTTTAAAATTCGTCCCATTCATTCCATGTTGGCACGCTTTACATTTAGAAATTTTTTTAAAACCTGGTTTTTGTTGGAGCCAATTCAAGGCCCCACTCTTCCATTCCTGAAATTCACTTCTCACAATTAAATCTTTCAATGACTTTGATTTCCTATAAGTGATATTAGGCTGTTTATTCACTTGTGGGCCTATCAAAGGGTCACCCTGTACCAGATACCAATGCTTTTTTAAAATGGCTCTGATTTCTTTATGTTTGGTGTTAAAAGTCATAATAAATCTTGGATTCTCCACATTTTTCCGATCTTTCTGCTTGGTTTTCTCCTTCTTTTTCTGAGTTCGTGATGGTTCAAAGAGTACCTTTTGTCTCTCAAGATTCCTGGCTTTCTTAGCTGCACCTTCTATTATGTGTGGTGAGTACCCTCTCTCAATGAATCTACTCATCATTTCCTGTTCAATTCTTAGATACTCTTCCTGGCTGCTACATGCCCGTTTAGCCCTATAAAATTCCCCAAAGGGAATACTTTGTATCAATGGTGCTGGGTGGCCACTCCCCGCGTGGAGAATAGTATTTCCCGCAGTGGGTTTTCGAAATATAGTGGTCTCAAGTTTTTCCCCTACTGGTTGAATTCTGATATCAAGAAAATCTATGGTGGTTTTACTGAACTGTCCCACAAATTTCAAATTCAACGAGTTCTGGTTCAGATCCACAATGAATTGTTCTATGTCCGTTTCCGTGCCCTGCCACAGCACGAAACGTCATCTATGAATCTTACCCAAAGTAAAATGTTACCTGACCAATGTTCTAAGGGCGGCCTCGAGCACCTGCTCCTCCCACCAGCCTAAATGCAAATTAGCATAGCTGGGGGCGAAGCAGGTGCCCATCGCCGTCCCTTGTTCTTGCCGATAGAGATCATCCCCAAATAAAAATATATTTTTCGTCAGACACCACTCCATTAACTCTAAAATCATTCGATTATGTTTCATGAATCTTATTGGTTTTCTATTCAAAAAGTACTCTGCTGCTTTTAAACCATCTACATGACGTATACTCGTATACAACGTGGATATATCCAATGTCATTAAAATCATGGTGGTAGCATCCCAATAAATATCAAAAATACACTTGAGAAAATCAGTAGAGTCCTTGATATGTGAAGTCAATGTTCTAGCAATAGGATTTAAAAAATAATCAATGTACCTAGATGCATTTTCGAACAAGCTGCCACATGAAGAAATTATCGGTCTACCCGGAGGTGTGGTGGTACTTTTATGCACCTTCGGGAGCATATAAAACACTGGTATTACTGGTTTCTCTTTTTAATAAATTTGAACTCATCCCAGCTTAACAGTTCATCTTGTTTCCATATTTCGAGTCTGTCAAAAACAAATCCTTCACTCCTTCATATTCTTTCATGCTAATCCTCTGATAGCATTCATGATTGTTCAATTGGCTCAATGCTTCTTTTTGTATAATTCACGGCCCCATAAGACGACATTACCCCCTTATCCGAGGGTTTTATCAAGATTCCATCTTCTTTCTGTAATTTTGCCACAGTTTTATGTATTAGAGCTTTTTTCGGATTTGTTTGTTTTTTCTTTTGATTTAGCTCATAATATAACAATTTCAAATCTTTCGTTACATTCTCACTAAAAATATCCACATTATCTCTTGGCAGCTGTGGTACAAATCTTGACGGTGGCCTGAATGGAGTATAATCCCCACTTTTTAAGCTTAATGCCATCCATTCAGCTTGTTCATTGTTTCCTGATGTTTCATTCATATTTTCAGAATTATCCATATCCATATTAGTATCATCGGCTAATGTCAAGAGGTCTGTCAGGATAGGTATATCATTAACACTTAAGGTATTTAGTTCATGTTGAGGATCTATTATTGTTTCTTGTCTTTGGGAGCTTTGGGAATCCCGATTATAATGCAACTTTATTAATTTAAGTTTCCGGGTGAAACGATACAAATCCATTCTGCAACTTGGATAATTAAAATCATTATTGTCACAAAATGAAAGTCCCAATTCTAGTACCGATTGTTCTTCCGCTGTTAGAGTCACAGTACTTAAATTAATAATCGTGTTACTTGTCATCACTTCTTCATTGCATTCTTCACATTGGATCGCAGAGAACGCTTTGTTTGCCATTCTTGTGCTCCTCCTGTATTCCTCACCCCCTCTTCTTTGTTTTCTATGTGTGTGCATATTATCTACTGGCGGTCGCCAGTAGATAGTTAAAGTTAGGACCTATTTTCCATAGGAAATCCGCAACATTCTATTTGAAATAACTTTGGCGCCGGTTGACGAATCTTCGCGAAATTTTCAAACTTTGTGGCCAGCTCCGGTCCGCTCCTATCTTCAAAGTTTCGGGGTGATTCGTCAAGTGGGGGCCGAGAAAAAAGGGGGGGCCCAAAACGTGTTTTCCCCATGCAATTTTCCATAGGAACCTTTCATCGCAGCTACAGCCCGAACTGCTGAACGGAATTACACCAAATTTGGCAAAAAGGTAGCCCTTGTTTCAGTGTCATGCCTTTTGCTTAAATGGTGTAAATCCGTTCAGTAGTTCCTGAGAAAATCAAAATTAAAATCACATATATATCTATGGCAGAGTAGGGTCCGCGTACCCTCCCGATCACGAGCTGCATGCTAATTGGCTGTCAAGTGGCTGTCAACACTCCAAATCAGGAAGTGTTGGCAGCCATTTTGTCCCTCGGTAGAACCGAGGCACAAGAAACAAGTGCGCAAAATGCACAAAGGGGGCAGGGTACAAACACCCTGATCCCTAGGTCTGCTCAGGGGTCCCACAAGGACCCCTGGGCAGAAAAGCATTTTTTTAAATCGGCGGGATGCGCTTAGGGTGCGCGGATCCCGCCGATTACAAAAACCACAACAAACAAGTGCGCAAAACGCACAAAGGGGGCAGGGTAGAAACACCCTGACCCCCTAGGTCTGCTCAGGGGGTCCCACAAGGACCCCTCTGGGCAGAAAAAAGCATTTTTAAATCGGCGGGATGCGCTTAGGGTGCGCGGATCCCGCCGATAAAAATCAAAGCGCGGTCTCCTGCGCTTCGATGCTATTTTGCCCCCGGGTGGCCCAAGTCCCGGGGGCATGCGGGGGTGGGTTTAGATTTTATGGGGGCCTCCAGGCCCCCAAGCCCCGGGGACCGCCTCCCCGGGGCTTTAAATAAAAATGGTGCGGAGGGCTCTCCGCCCTCCTGCAGCCCCGGGGACCGCCACCCCCCAGGGGCTTCTTTTTTTTTATTTTAATGACCTGTGTGGGGGGGCTCCAGCCCCCCCACACTCCCCAGGGACCGCCACCTCCCCGGGGCACTAACAATTTTAAAATGGGGGTCCGTTTTGGACCCCCGAAGCCCAGGGGACCACCACCTCCCCGGGGCTTTGCAGATGTGGGGAGGGGGGCCGCGTGGCCCCCTCCTGGAGCCTGTGGTGGCCCTGGGGACCGCCACCCCCAGGGCCGGCTCCTGCAGTGTCCCGGGTGCCTACCCGCGGACACTGCTATTTGCAATGGCAGGACTGGAGCCTCGCGGCTCCCGTCCTGTCATTGCAAACTTAGCTTGCTTCATTGAAGCGAGAGCAGGGAAACCTGCTCTCGCTTCAATGAAGCAAGCAGATTGCTTTTCCATAAGGGGAGCTGCATGTCAGCAGCTCCCTTATGGAAAGCAATGCCGGCTCCCGCAGGACGGGGGAGCCGGGCGGGACCGTGCGGGATTGGGGACCCCCCCACGGTCCCCAACAAGTGGCCAGGCCCCGGAGGATGGGGTCCCCGGGGCCATTAGTGGCCCGGGAGGGGGGCCACGCAGCCCCCCTCCCAAAAAAAGTAATTATTTTTCTTTCTTAAAAAAAGACGCAAAGGCCGGCCCCGGGGGATGGGGTCCCGGGGGCCTTAAATGGCCTGAGGAGGGGGGACACGCAGCCCCCCTCCGAATAGTTTATTAAAAAAAACAGTGGGCATGCCCCAGGGGATGGGGTCCCCGGGGCCAATAGAGGCCCAGGTAAGGGGGGCCACCCAGCCCCCTTCCCGTTTTTTTTAGTTTAAAAAGAACATGCTGAGGCCCCGGGGGATGGGGTCCCCGGGGCCAAAAGTGGCCGAGGGAATGGGGGCCACGCAGCCCCCCTCCCATAAAAAAAAATAAGAAAAAAAAAAAACGGCATTGTGCTGGAGGCCCCGCCCCTCCCTGCAGCAGTCTGCAAACGCGCCCTGGCGTGTTTTAAGAAGGGGAGTATCCCCTTGAATACTGGGGATCCCTGGGGGCCAACTAGCCCACCAGGAACCTCCAGTATGCGCCAGGAGCTGCGTTGCAGAGACGTGTACAGAGGCCACGCCCCTTTTACACCTCTCTGCAACGCAGCTCTGTGGCGCTTTTGGAGGTACATGGTGGGCTAGTTGGCCCCCAGGGACCCTCAGTATTCAAGGGGACTTAATCCCCCAACTTAAAACGCGCCACGGGGCGCGTTTGCACAGTGGTGAAGGGAGGGGCGGGGCTTCAGGTGACATGTGTGCAAACAGGCCCCGTGGCACGTTTTAAGATGGGGAATTAAATCCTCTTCAATCCTGAGGGTCTCTGGGGCCAACTAGCCCACCAGGTACGCCCAGAAAGCGCCACAGAGCTGCGTTGCAGAGAGGTGTAAAAGGGGCGTGGCCTCTGAACACCTCTCTGCAACGCAGCCTCCTGGCGCATACTGGAGGTACAGGGTGGGCTAGTTGGACCCCAGGGACCCTCATGATTCAAGGGGACTTAATCCCCCAACTTAAAACGCGCCACGGGGCGCGCTTGCACAGTGGTGAAGGGAGGGGGCGGGGCACGTTATAGTTAGAAATTAGCATTTAAGAAACCTTTGAAATTCACTTAAAAAACCATAGGTTTCAGGCACGTTATAGTTAGAAATTAGCATTTAAAAACCTTTGAAATTCACTGAAAAAACCATAGGTTTCAGACACGTTATAGTTAGAAATTAGCATTTAAAAACCTTTGAAATTCACTGAAAAAACCATAGGTTTTAGGGACAGTTATAGTTAGTTGGACATTGCACTCGTACAAAACCTGTGAAATTCCCCCGTTATAGTTAGTTCAGCTAACTATAACTCGCGCCCCGCAATGCACTGCTGATGACGTCACATATTACATCACTCATGACATGGTCAGTGACATCACTGATGACATCACTGAAGAATGTGCTTGTATTTGTATGAGTAAGTGAGTTGGTGTGTGTATAACTGTATAGGTGAGTAAATGGGTGTGTGCTTAATTTTTGGCATGACTGACTAGGTGTGTGAGTACCTCTATGGATGAGTGGCGGTGTTTGAGTGTTTATATAGGTGTATGAGTGCATATCATAGTCCTGTACTCAGTGACTATAAGTATGAGTGACTGTACGGGTGAGTGAGTAGATGTGTGTGTGTAGACCTAAGAATCAGTGAGTGGGTATGTAGTAACTGGTATTAGTGTGTCAATGGTATCGAAAATGGTAGTCTGTATTTTACAGTAAGTGTATCAAAGGTTAGATTAGTGTGTGAGGAGCCGAACTACGAATTCCGATTTACTCACCTGTTATCAGGAGAGACCTCAGTGCTGCATCTTTGAGCCCAGTACTGATCCTGAAAAGTAATTCTAACCGTACTTACCAGTAACTTGAATTTCCTTCCATAGGCTAACATTGACTGGTTTCACTTGGAAATTCTTCTAAGTGTGGAGTTTTGTAACTTTATTATATTCCTCTAAAATCAGCTGAACTACGAATTCCAATTTACTCACCTGTTATCAGGAGAGACCTCAGTGCTGCATCTTTGAGCCCAGTACAGATCCTGAAAAGTAATTCTAACCGTACTTACCAGTAACTTGAATTTCCTTCCATAGGCTAACATTGACTGGTTTCACTTGGAAATTCTTCTAAGTGTGGAGTTTTGGAACTTTATAATATTCCTCTAAAATCAGCCGAACTACGAATTCCGATTTACTCACCTGTTATCAGGAGAGAACCCAGTGCTGCATCTTTAGCCCAGCACTGACCCTGAAAAGTAATTCTAACCGTACTTACCAGTAACTTGTATGTCCTTCCATAGGAATCCATTGTCTGGTTTTCAGCAGAAAAGTTACAGTGTCGATTTTCACAAACTACAAATATTCCTTAAAAATCGCCTGTATGACTTAAACGCATTCTTTCAACTGTTTACAGGAGATGCACCAGTGCTGGATCCAGGATCCACCACTGAGTAAGAAAAAGTAACGATAACACTACTTACCTGCTAAGTGAATTTCCTCCCATAGGATAACATTGGTGATTCTATGTGAAAAAGTTTCTAAGTGTCAACTTTTAAAATACAATAATATTCCTTAAAAATCACTACTGTAACCAAAACGCTTTTACTCAACTGTTTACAGGAGATGTCCCAGGACTGAATCTAGGATCCAGTCCTGTGGTTAGAAAAGTAATCCATAAAGTAACTAATTGCATTTAACTAGAAATTCACATTGACCTCAATGTTGCATTGTGTTTGAAATTGTGTTGCCCATTGCAACAACTGTAACTACTGTACTTAAAAGTCTATTGCCTATTTGCAAAGTATTTAAACTAAAGTAATTCATTCTGAGAAAGTATATTTTGTAATGTAATGTATAATGTAATTACAATGTAATTTAAAAAATAAAATATCTAAAAATAAATAGTTTAAAAAATGTAGTAAATCAGTATCAAAAAAATAAATATAACAATTAATACATTTAAAAATTGTCATTTACAAAACCTTTGAAATTCACTGAAAAAAACTATAGGTTTCAGACATGTTATAGTTAGGAATTAGCATTTAAAAAACCTTTGAAATTCACTGAAAAACCATAGGTTTCAGGCACGTTATAGTTAGAAATTAGCATTTAAAAAACCTTACAAATTCACTGAAAAACCATAGGTTTTAGGGACAGTTATAGTTAGTTGGACATTGCACTCGTACAAAACCCGTGAAATTCCCCCGTTATAGTTAGTTCAGCTAACTATAACTCGCGCCCCCGCAATGCACTGCTGATGACGTCACATATTACATCACTCATGACATGGTCAGTGACATCACTGATGACATCACTGATGACATCTCAAATGACATCACTGATGACATCACTGATGACATCATCCATGTGATAATCTGATACACCTCCTCACACCCTAATATAACCTTTGATACACCCACTCTAAATTACAGACTGCCATTCGCAAAACCATAGACACTCCAACACCAATAACTACATACCCACTCACTGATTCTTAGGTCTACACACACATCCACTCACTCACCCGTAAAGTCACTCATACTTACGGTCACTCAGTACAGGACTATCATATGCACTCATACACCTACGTAGACACTCACACACCGCCACTCATCCATAGAGGTACTCACACACCTAGTCAGTCATGCAAATAATTAATCACACTGCCATTTACTCAGCTATACAGTTATACACACACCAGCTCACTTACTCATACAAATACTAGCACATTCTTACGCTCTTATACGATCACTGATACAAGTACACACTCATCCATACAGCCACTCTCACAATCACACACTCACTTATAGCCATTTATATACTCCAACACACATATATACTGCCTTTCACATATGTAGTTACTCACACATGTACCACTGAGATATACATTCACTCACTAACACACCCATACACACACTCACCCACCCATACAGTCCATCACAGATGCACTCTTGAAACCATGCACCCAGTGAATCACCCACTCACACATCTATGCACAGAGTCACACACACCCCACCCACACAAACACTCAGGCACCCATACAGATACTCAGACAACCAATCAATAACTCATATAGACACTCATGTAGCTATTCCCAAACCCATGCAGCCGCTTACACAGCAACAGACAGACGGATACAGACATTCACACAGTTTAGTCACTAACCCATGCATTCAGTAAGATACGTTTAATCACTCACTTATAGAGTTAGTCACGCACCTAGTAAATCATCCATTCAGACACTTATACACCCACTCATTCTTCAATACGCCTTTCCCTATATATATTAAACATATTTAAACTTTACAGAAACACACAGTCACTGGATGATGTCATCAGTGATGTCATTTGAGATGTCATCAGTGATGTCATCAGTGATGTCACTGACCATGTCATGAGTGATGTAATATGTGATGTCATCAGCAGTGCATTATGGGCGCGAGTTATAGTTAGCTGAACTAACTATAACGGGGAATTTCACGGGTTTTGTACGAGTGCAATGTCCAACTAACTATAACTGTCCCTAAAACCTATGGTTTTTTCAGTGAATTTGTAAGGTTTTTTAAATGCTAATTTCTAACTATAACGTGCCTGAAACCTATGGTTTTTTCAGTGAATATGTATCTATATACACATACATATGTATATAGATACATATATATACATATATCATCTACAGAGAGAAAGAGACTTTCTCTCTCTATATATATATATATACATATATATATATATATATATATATTATCTACTGGCGGTCGCCAGTAGATAGTTATAGTTAGGACCTATTTTCCATAGGAAATCCGCGACATTCTATTTGAAATAACTCTCTTGCCGGTTGATGTATCTTCGCGAAATTTTCAAACTTTGTGGGGCGCTCCGGTCCGCTCCTACCCTGAAAGTCTCGGGGTGATTCGTTAAGCGGTGGCCGAGAAAAAGGGGGTCCCAAAACGCGTTTTCCCATTCATTTTTCCATAGGAAACTTTAGACACGGTTACAGCTCGAACTGCTGAACGGAATTACACCAAATTTGGCAAAGAGGAAGTTCTTGGTTCAGAAAGAACCCTTTTGTTAAATGGTGTAAATCTGCTCAGTAGTTGCTGAGAAAATCAAAAGTAAAAGTACATATATATCTATGGGCACGGAGGATCCGCGCACCCTCCCGATCACGAGCTGTCTGCTAATTGGCTGTCAACACTCCAAACCAGGAAGTGTTAGTAGCCATCTTGTTCCTCGGTAGAACCGAAGAACAAGAAAGCAGTAAAAAAAGTGCGCAAACGCACAAAGGGGGCAGGGTAGAAACACCCTGACCCCTAGGTCTGCTCAGGGGTCCCACAACGACCCCTGGGCAAAAAAGCATTTTTTTTTAAATCGTCAGGATGCGCTCAGGGTGCGCGGATCCTGCCGATAAGAAAATCGAAGCGCGGTCTCCCGCGCTCGATAGCTAATTGCCCCGGGTGGGCCAAGTCCCGGGGGCATGCTGGGGGGTTTATTTTATGTATGGGGGCCTCTAAGGGCCTCGCAAGCCCCGGGGACCACCACCCCGGGGCTTTATCATAATGGTGCGGGAGGGCTCTGAGCCCTCCCGCAGCCCCCGGGACCGCCACCTCCCGGGGCTTTTTTTTTTAAACCTGTGTGGGGGCTCCAGCCCCCACATGCCCCGGGACCACCACCTCCCCGGGCACTAAGAAAATTGAAAATGGGGGTCCGTTTTGGACCCCCAAGCCCCGGGGACCACCACCTCCCCGGGCTTTCAAAATGTAGGGAGGGGCCGCGCGGCCCCCCTCCTGGAGCCCTTGATGGCCCTGGGGACCGCCACCCCCAGGGTCGGCTCCTGCAGTGTCCCGGGTGCCTACCCCGGGACACTGCTGTTTGCTATGACAGGACGGAGCCTCGCGGCTCCCGCCCTGTCATAGCAAACTTGGTTTGCATTTTGAAAGAGAGAGCAGGAAACCTGCTCTCTCTTTCAAAATACAAACCAACTGCTTTTCCACATGGGGAGCAGCATCTTAGCTGCTCCCCATGTGGAAAAGCAATGCCGGCTACCATAGGACGCAGGGAGCCGGCGGGACTGTGGGGGATTGGGGACCCCCACAGTCCCCAACCAGAGGCCAGGCCCCGGGGGATGGGGTCCCCGGGGCCATAAGTGGCCCGGGAGGGGCCACGCAGCCCTCTCCCCAAATAAAAAAAAAAATAAAATAAAAAAATAAGGGCAAGGCTGGCCCCGGGGATGGGGTCCCCGGGCCTTAAATGGCCTGAGGAGGGGGCCACGCAGCACCCCTCCATATTTTTTATTTAAAAAGAGGGCATGCCCCGGGGGATGGGGTCCCCGGGGCCAATAGAGGCCCAGGGAAGGGGGCCACGCGGCCTCCTTCCCGTTTTTTTTTTTTTTAAATAAAACAAAAAAAATGCTCAGGCCCTGGGGTCCCCGGGGCCAAAGTGGCCAAGGGAAGGGGGCCACGCAGCCCCCTCCCATAAAAAAAAAAAAAAAACGGCATAGTGCCGGAGGCCCCGCCCCTCCCTGCAGTACTCTGCAAACGCGCTCCTGGCGCGTTTAAGAAGGGGAGTAATCCCCTTGAATACTGGGGTCCCTGGGGCCAACTAGCCCACCAGGAACCTCCAGTATGCGCCAGGGGTCTGCCTTGCAGAGAGGTGTACAGAGGCCATGCCCCTTTTACACCTCTCTGCAACGCAGCTCTGTGGCGCTTAATGGAGGTAGCTGGTGGGCTAGTTGCACCCCAGGGACCCTCAGGATTCAAGGGGAGTTAATCCCCCAACTTAAAACGTGCCACGGGGCGCGTTTGCACAGTGGTGAAGGGAGGGGGCGGGCCTGAGGTGACATGTGTGCAAACAGGCCCCGTGGCGCGTTTTAAGATGGGGAAATTAAATCCCTTCAATCCTGAGGGTCTCTGGGGCCAACTAGCCCAACAGGTACATCCAGAAAGCGCCACAGAGCTGCGTTGCAGAGAGGTGTAAAAGGGTGTGGCCTCTCACACGTCTCTGCAACGCAGCCCCTGGCGCATACTGGAGGTTCCTGGTGGGCTAGTTGGCCCCTAGGGACCCTCATGATTCAAGGGGACTTAATCCCCCAACTTAAAACGCGCCACGGGGCGCGTTTGCACAGATGTCACCTCAGGCCCCGCCCCTCCCTTCACCATTGTGCAAATATTCCTCTAAAATCTGCCGAACTACGAATTCTGATTTACTCACCTGTTATCAGGAGAGACCTCAGTGCTGCATCTTTCAGCCCAGTACTAATCCTGAAAAGTAATTTTAACCGTACTTACCAGTAACTTGAATTTCCTTCCATAGGATATCATTGCCTGCTTTTTGCTGAAAAAGTTTCTAAGTGTTGATTTTTGAAACATACAAATATTCCTCTAAAATCAGCCGAAATACGAATTCCGATTTACTCACCTGTTATCAGGAGAGACCTCAGTGCTGTATCTTTCAGCCCAGTACTGGTCCTGAAAAGTAATTTTAACCGTACTTACCAGTAACTTGAATTTCCTTCCATAGGCTAACATTGACTGGTTTCACTTGGAAATTCTTCTAAGTGTGGAGTTTTGGAACTTTAAAATATTCCTCTAAAATCAGCCGAAATACGAATTCCGATTTACTCACCTGTTATCAGGAGAGACCTCAGTGCTGCATCTTTTAGCCCAGCACTGACCCTGAAAAGTAATTTTAACCGTACTTACCAGTAACTTATATTTTCTTCCATAGGAATCCATTGTCTGGTTTTCAGCAGAAAAGTTTCAAAGTGTCGATTTTCACAAACTACAAATATTCCTTAAAATCGCCTGAATGACTTAAACGCATTCTTTCAACTGTTTACAGGAGATGCACCAGTGCTGGATCCAGGATCCAACACTGAGTAAGAAAAAGTAACGATAACAGTTTTTACCTGCTAAGTGAATTTCCTTCCATAGGATAACATTGGTGATTCTATGAGAAAAAGTTTCAAAGTGTCAACTTTTAAAATACAATAATATTCCTTAAAAATCACTACTGTAACCAAAACGCTTTTACTCAACTGTTTACAGGAGATGTCCCAGGACTGAATCTAGGATCCAGTCCTGTGGTTAGAAAAGTAATCCATAAAGTAACTAATTGCATTTAACTAGAAATTCACATTGAGCTGAATGTTGCATTGTGTTTGAAAATGTGTTGCCCATTGCAACAACTGTAACTACTGTACTTAAAAGTCTATTGCCTATGTGTAAAGTATTTAAACTAAAGTAATTCATTCTGAGAAAGTATTTTTTGTAATGTATAATGTAATTACAATGTAATTTAAAAATAAAATATGTAAAAAAAATTGTTTCTAAAAATGTAGTAAATCAGTATGAAAAAATAAATATAACAATTAATACATTTAAAAATTGTCATTTACAAAACCTTTGAAATTCACTGAAAAAACCGTAGGTTTCAGACATGTTATAGTTAGGAATTAGCATTTAAAAACCTTTGAAATTCACTGAAAAAACCATAGGTTTCAGACACGTTATAGTTAGAAATTAGCATTTAAAAACCTTTGAAATTCACTGAAAAAACCATAGGTTTCAGGCACGTTATAGTTAGAAATTAGCATTTAAAAAACCTTAGAAATTCACTGAAAAAACCATAGGTTTTAGGGACAGTTATAGTTAGTTGGACATTGCACTCGTACAAAACCCGTGAAATTCCCCCGTTATAGTTAGTTCAGGTAACTATAACTCGCGCCCCGCAATGCACTGCTGATGACGTCACATATTACATCACTCATGACATGGTCAGTGACATCACTGATGACATCACTGATGACATCACTGATGACATCATCCATGTGAGAATTTAATGCATCTTCTCACACCCTAATATAAGTTTTGATACACCCACTCTAAATTACAGACTGCCATTCTCAAAACCATACACACTCCAATACCAATAAGTACATACCCACTCACTGATTCTTAGGTCTACACACACACATCTACTCACTCACCCGTACAGTCACTCATACTTACAGTCACTCAGTACAGGACTATCATATGCACTCATACACCTATATAAACACTCACACAACGCAACTCATCCATAGAGGTACTCACACACCTAGTCAGTCATGCAAATAATTAATCACACTCCAATTTACTCACCTATACAGTTATACACACCAGCTCACTTACTCATAAAAATACTAGCACATTCTTACGCTCCTATGCAATCACTGATGCAAGCACACACTCATCCATATAGCCACTCTCACAATCACACACTCTCACTTATAGCCATTTATATACTCCAACACACATATATACTGCCTTTCACATATGTAGTTACTCACACATGTACCACTGACATATACATTCAATCACTAACACACCCATACACACACTCACCCACCCATACAGTCCATCACAGACGCACTCTTGAAACCATGCACCCAGTGAATCACCCACTCACACATCTATGTACAGAGTCACACACACCCCACCCACACAAACACTCAGGCACCCATACAGATACTCAGACAATCAATCAATAACCCATGTAGACACTCATGTAGCTATTCAGAAAGCTCATGCAGCCGCTTACAAACCAACAGACAGATGGATACAGACATTCACACAGTTTAGTCACTAACCCATGCATTCAGTAAGATACATTTAATCACTCACTTGTAGAGTCAGTCACTCACGTACTAAATCATCCATTCAGACACTTATACACCCACTCATTCTTCAATACGCCTTTCCCTATATATATTAAACATATTTAAACTTTACAGAAACACACAGTCACTGGATGATGTCATCAGTGATGTCATCAGTGATGTCATTTGAGATGTCATCAGTGATGTCATCAGTGATGTCACTGACCATGTCATGAGTGATGTAATATGTGACGTCATAAGCAGTGCATTGCGAGGGCGCGAGTTATAACGGGGGAATTTCACGGGTTTTGTACGAGTGCAATGTCCAACTAACTATAACTGTCCCTAAAACCTTATGGTTTTTTCAGTGAATTTCTAAGGTTTTTTAAATGCTAATTTCTAACTATAACGTGCCTGAAACCTATGGTTTTTTCAGTGAATATATATATATATATATATATATATATATATATATATATATATATATATATATATATATATATATATATATATAAAGAGATATCTCTCTTTCTCTATTTTTTTTATAGCTATAGCTTCCCTGGGGCCGATTGTGGCCCCCACGGAAAGCACATGGCTATAAAAAAAGAAATTGCCCCCACAGGGGTCGGCCACTGAGCAGGAGGACCGACCCCCTGCCAATATCGCCACCATTTTTCTTTACATTTTTGGGGCGATCGCGCCCCAAGGAAAGCCAACATTCTTTTATAATAAAATATGCCCTCGGGGCCGACCCATTACCACGAGGGCCGACCCCCCAAAGACATCCCTGGTGTCTAGTGGGTTTCTGGCCGTGGATCGCAGCGCTGCCGCGATCCACGGCCAGGAAACCCTTTCAGGAAGGCCTCGCTTGAAAGGGAGACTCTCCCTTTCAAACAAGGACTCCCTGAAAGCTGGGGAGGTCGTGCTGGCCTGATTTCCCCATCTGAGTCGAGCGCGGCATTACCTGGGGCTGTCCTCGGCTCCGGTGGGGAAATCAGTGACGCCAGAGCGCCCGCGGCGCGCTGAGGTCACAGATGGGCGGGAGGGAGGGCGGGGGAGACGCGGAAAGCCTACCGTGTCTCCCCCAGGGGAAATTTTAAAAAAAACAATCTCCGGTGCTTTGCACCGGAGGTTTAAAGGGGGGCCTCCCTGGTGACGGCCAATGGACGTGCTCCGCACCAGGGAGGTGGTGCTTGCGTCGGCCATTGGCCGACGCAAGCACCAAAAGGGTTAGGCTACAATCAAAGGGGGCCGCAAACACCCCTTTTCTCCTTTATTTAAAAAAAACTTACCATACCGCTTGGAAAGAAAAAGGCAGTGAGTCGAACACATCTTTCATTTTTAAACCATATAATATTTTTATAAGATCTTTTAAGAGAAATTGCACCATTTCCGAGACGACCTAAGTGTGTATAAGCTTGCTTTGAGGGGACAGGTCTGTGCTTGCACACATTGCTACCACCTGGCTCATCATCATCAACTTCCATGACTGTGCTTTCCGTGCAATGAATATATAAAATGCTACTTCCACCTCCTAACCCAAAATACCTGCCTTTCTTGGGCCTTCCTTCCTTCTTTCTACCTGTAGGACATTCTTCCCGGAACTACAGCCCTATATACCTACCCTCAAATCCTTTTCTAGCCTATAAGTTTATCTTCAAAGCCCTCTCACATGCCAGGTAGGCGTAACCAGGGTTAGCAACTGCTACCCCTGGTGGGCACCGCCTTTGCTACCTCTGATGCCAGAGTCATGAAGGCAGCAGCAAGAACAAACAGTAAGCAGGACTCTCAGAGTATTGTTTACTTTTTACAGTTCACACACCATGCCCTTACCTTTACCCTTCACTAGAAAATAGAACTCTTTTGAGTGGTGAAAGGTGGGACAAGGGTTCAGCTCTATGGTGTGACTAGAGAGGGAAAGTTGTGTGTGTGTATGTGTGTTGTGTGTGTGTGTTGTCACCTCTTTCCCTGACATTTTTGGTGAATTGATGTTCATAACCCACCAGTATTTCTTACTCACTCCTAACCTACCAAGTCTTATTTCCCCTTTCTGAACTTCTAAACGTCCTCTCTTTTCGTTGCTCCACTTGTCCTTCAGAACCTATTGGTTCAACAGCTTCATGATCTAGCCTGTCCACCCTACCACAGCACCAACCTTCCTGCCTGAAACCATCAAAATAAATAAACTCTTGACCACCCACAGATGCACCTCTGGTTTACCTATCACAGCAGTGATGATTTAATACGCATCACAGCAGAAGCCGCTGCTATGACCAGACCCACCACACAAAGAACCTTCTTAAAATATCCCATGATCCTGAGCCACAGCCCGGGAGGATGTGCTGTCTTCCACCCAGGAGGACCTCATTGAATCCAACTGGAAGGGAAACCCGTGAATGACGGGTACCAAATGAAGCAGAACTTTGTTATACACCAAAATGGAAAATAACGTCTTTAAATGGAAAACTCCAATACTGTGCAACATATCGCAGTTTGAATGTTCCTTACTAGTCACAGACACTGGTTTTCTGACAACAGAAAAAACAACTACCACATGTGATATTGTGTGATGCAAAATGTTCACTTTTTTTATTCTTCGAAGAAAAATTCTCCACACTCTGAAGGCAGATGTGACGAGACAGCACTTTTCTTCTGGTCCCTCCTCCACCTCCCTCCTTGTCCTGCTGCTGCTGAATTTCTGTTGAACTCGTAAAGGAAAAGGAAGAAGATGATGTTTGAAGGGAAACCCCTGCATGTCTGAAATTTAGAAAAAGCAAACCTTAAAAAGTGTAAAAACATATGTCAGAAGCAACAGTCTAAGACACACGCTGCAAGTAGTCTAAATTATGGCCTAAAATATTGGGACCAGATTACATGAATTCAACCGTTTTGCACGGACAGATAGATCGACGCAAAATGTTCCTTTTTGCAGTGGTCATTTCGTGCAAATGTTGAATTGCTTTACATCACTACAGATTACATAATCTGGCCATCGTAGTTTCGATTTGCAATCATTACCGGTTGCTGCGTGTCAGCGCTGCAGGAAGTGGACCGCTCCGAGGTCTGTGGTGATATGTTTGTTCGCCCTAGGATGACTATAGCATTGTAGCGTCGTTTTATTGGCCACGGGAGTACCATTGCTCACGAAATGTGCATTGCATCCTGTGTGGGCTTGATAGAGCACCCACCGGCCGTGCACGCCCCAGTGACGCGGGGGCGTGCAGGGGGTGTAGAGAGCCACCCGGGCCCTCTACTACATTGTTGCCACTTCACGCATCCAATCAATCAATCAATCAATCATTTTTTGTATAGCGCGCTACTCACCCGGAGGGTCTCAAGGCGCTTGGGGGAGGGGGGTCCGCTACTGTTCGAACAGCCAGGTCTTGAGTTGCTTCCTGAAGGAGAGGTGGTCTTGGGTAAGGCGGAGGTGGATGGGTAGGGAGTTCCACGTCTTGGCAGCCAGGTAGGAGAAGGATCTTCCTCCCGTTGTGGCTCTTCGGATGCGGGGGACGGCGGCGAGGGCGTGGTTGGTCGATCGTAGCTGGCGGGTGGGAGTGTAGAAGGTCAGACGGTCGTTGAGGTATCTGGGGCCTTGGTTGTGGAGGGCTTTGTGTGCGTGGGTGAGGAGTCGGAACGTGATTCTCTTGCTGACGGGGAGCCAGTGCAGGTCTCTCAGGTGTCTGGCGATGTGGCTGTGTCGGGGATGTCCAGGATGAGTCGAGCTGCAGCGTTCTGGATGCGTTGGAGTCTTTTATGAAGTTTGGCTGTGGTTCCGGCGTAGAGGGAGTTGCCGTAGTCCAGTCGGCTGGTGACGAGGGCCTGGGTGACCGTCTTCCTGGTTTCGGTGGGGATCCACCGGAAGATCTTGCGCAGCATGCGTAGGATGTTGAAGCAAGACGAGGAGACGGCGTTGACTTGTCGGGTCATTGAGAGGGAGGAGTCCAGGATGAAGCCCAGGTTGCGTGCGTGGTCCGTTGGTTTGGGTGCGTTGCCCAGGGCAGGGGGCCACCAGGAGTCGTCCCAGGCAGAGGGTGATGATCCTAGGATGAGGACTTCCGTCTTATCTGAGTTCAGTTTCAGGCGGCTGTTCCTCATCCACTCGGCTACGTCCTTCATCCCTTCATGTAGGTTGGTTCTGGCGGTTGTGGGGTCGTTGGTGAGGGAGAGGATCAGCTGGGTGTCGTCGGCGTAGGAGATGATGTTGAGGTTGTGTTGGCGTGCGATGGCTGCGAGGGGGCTCATGTAGACGTTGAAGAGGGTGGGGCTGAGTGATGATCCTTGTGGTACGCCGCAGATGACTTCGGTGGCCTCGGAACTGAACGGGGGAGGCGGACTCTCTGGGTTCTTCCGGCGAGGAAGGAGATGATCCACTCCAGTGCCTTCTCTTGGATTCCGACGTTGTTCAGGCGTTGCACTAGGGTGCGGTGGCAGACTGTGTCGAACGCTGCGGAGAGGTCCAGGAGGATGAGGGCCGCTGTTTCCCGTTGTCGAGCAGGGCTCGGATGTCGTCGGTGGCTGCGATGAGGGCGGTCTCGGTGCTGTGGTTGGCCCGGAAGCCGGACTGCGAGTGGTCGAGGGATCCATTCGTCTCGAGGAAGGCGGCCAGTTGTCTGTTGACGGACTTCTCGATGACTTTGGCAGGAAAAGGAAGGAGCGAGATGGGGCGGTAGTTTTTGAGGTCCGTGGGGTCCGCTGACGGTTTCTTCAGTAGGGCGCTGAGTTCGGCGTGCTTCCAGCTCTCTGGGAAGGTGGCGGTGTCGAAGGAGGTGTTGATGATGTCCCGGAGGTGGGGTGCGATGACGGCGTCGGCCTTGTTGAAGACGTGGTGAGGGCAGGGGTCGGTAGGTGATCCGGAGTGGATGGAGTTCATCGTGCGGATAGTGTCTTCGGTGTTGATCGGGGTCCAGGCTCGGAGGGTGGAGGTGGGGGACGTTGGAACGGTCGTAGGGTACGTCGGCTGTGTGCTGAAACTGTTGTGTATGTCTGCGATCTTGCTGTGGAAGAACGAGGCGAGCGAGTTGCAGAGGTCTTGCGAGGGAGTGATGTCGTTGTTTCCGGCGCTGGGGTTCGAGAGCTCTTTGACGATGATGAAGAGTTCCTTGCTGTTGTGGGCGTTGTTGTCCAGTCGTTCCTTGAATGCGGTTTTCTTGGTGGAGTGGATCAGCTGGTGGTGTTTTCGGGTGGCGTGCTTGAGGGTGGTCATGTTGTCTGCAGTCGGGTCTCTGCGCCATGCTTTCTCGAGGGCCCGGCAGTTCTTCTTGGATTTCTTGAGTTCGTCGGTGAACCAGGATGCTTTCTTGTTGCCGTGTCTGACTGGGGGTCTTCAATGGGGCGAGGTCGTCTGCGCAGTTGGTGATCCATCTTGTGAGGTTGCCGGCGGCTTGGTTGGGGTTCGTTGAGCTGGCGGGAGGGTTCTGGCTCAGGGATGTGGTGAGTTGGTCGGTGGTGATCTTGTTCCAGCTTCTGCGTGGAAACTGTTGCGTGTGGTGGTGCGTGGTGGTCCAGCTGAAGTGGACGCATATGTGGTCTGTCCAGTGGAGTCCGGTGGTGTGGCTGAAGGAGATGTCCTTACTGGAGGAGAAGACGGGGTCAAGCGTGTGGCCGGCGTGGTGTGTGGGGGTGGTCACCAGTTGCTTGAGTCCGAGGTTGGCGAGGTTGTCCAGCAGGGTGGTGGTGTTGCGATCGTTGTTGTTCTCTAGGTGGAAGTTGAGGTCCCCAAGGAGGATGTAGTCAGCCGAGGGGAGGGCGTGCGGGCTGATGAGGTCGGCGATGTCTTCGCTGAATTGTGTGCGTGGTCCTGGGGGTCTGTAGATGAGGGTGCCTCTGAGGGTGGTCTTGGGGTCGGTGTGTATCTGGAAGTGCAGGCTCGCCCCGAGGGGATAAATAAACGGCCGGAGACCGCTCGGGGTCTTCCGGTCATGAGCACCAAAGCACCTGTGTCGTGCCATTGATTTGAGCGCTGCTGCAGCCTAGATACCCAGGCCCCGCCGCGCTACATTGGCGACGAGGCTGGTCGCACCTCACGCGTGCCCGCCTACCTGCCTGCCCGGTCCGCGCTGGGTGCTCGTGGAGCCCACCCGCACCGCTTCACGCCGACCGGAGCTCGCTGCTCGCTGGAGCCCCGGCTGCCCGCGACCTCCGCTGGTGCAGGCCTGTGCTGCTGCCTCCGCCCATCGAGTTGCGCCCGCCCACGCGTCTCCCTGCCCAGTGGGAGCGTGTTCAGCTGGCGGCGCTGGTGGCTGGAGATTCATCGCCCGACAGGTCGGGGTAAGTGCCTTCCGCGCGAGTGCGGAGTCAGCGTGCGCCTCGCTGCAGCCGGGCGCCCCTGTCGGGCGTGCATCGGAGCCTGCTCTACTCGCCTGCCTCAGCGCTGCCGCGCGAAGAGGAAGCAGTGGGCAGAACCAACGAAGGAAAGGAAGAAACAACCGGGTGTCTTCAGCGCTACAAGGGGCCCTCCCTGCCTGCCGCTAGTGTGCTGTGGCCCCTGCTTTGGACGGCCAGTTAAGACTGCGCACGGATTTTCCCCACCTCAGGCTGCAGGGCTCGCTGGTGTCCTTCACTGTGGTGAGGGGGACATCAGACAGACAGGGACACACAAGGCTGACAGAAGCCTGGCATGTGCACCTGTGGGTGTAAAAGGACATCTTGCATCTCTCCACGCACGTGGAGCCCTTGAGCTGGCCCGCAGCGCGAGGCTACGTGCGGAAGCGGAGTTTCTGTGCACTGGCCACGCCCCTGCGCCTACGCACCATAGCACCATGACCACCCAACCGGCGGCTGGAGCTGCTGCACAGCATGATGGTGGCGCTGAGCCGCCTCCCCAAGACACAGCCACACGATGATCGCACCGCTGCCGCCCTTCAGTGAGACCTCGGACCCTGCAACTGCCGCGCCAAGGTGGAAGAAGTGGGTCGGGCGGCTCAACCACTATTTCAAGGGGACACGGGAGACTGATGGCACGGTAAAATGGTCTCTTCTCATCTACTATGGGGGCGGAGAAATTTATGACCTGTTCGAGACGCTCCCCAACACGGGAGATGACGATGACTACGACGCTGCGGTTACCGCGCTCAACAGACATTTCGATCCTCAGCTCAACCCTGACTTTGAGAAATTCAAGTTCAAAAGGGCGTGGCAGATGGACTCGGAATCTGTCGATATGTTCTATGCACGGCTTCGCCGGCTGGCGAGCACGTGCCCATTCGCCGACCAGCGGGAGGAAATACGGGACCAAATCATCTTAGGCTGCCGCTCCAAACTCCTGCGAAAGCTGATCCTTCGTCAACCAGGGATCTCGCTGGACGAGATCCTGGTTCTCGCCCGCTCTCACGAGCTGTCGGACGTCAGAGCAGAGGAGATGGAAGCCGCTTTACACACCCCGGTTGCCGCATCACAGGCGCCCAGACACCCGCCGATCAAAGAGGAAAGGGTGGACGCCATCCAGAGACGCCCACCGTACCTCGCCAGGCACCCAGACCGCCATCAGGTGGACCGTGTGGATACTGCGGCGAGGATCACCCCGTGACGGCCGCCTGCGGGGCAAAGGGGAAGGCGTGCTCCCGCTGCGGGAAGCTGAATCACTATGCCAGTGTGCCGCGGGGGCGATTCAGACAGACATCGACGAGGTCCAGGAGCATGCCCCAACGGATTCGCCAGCTCTCCCTGGATGAAATGCCACCAATAGCGGAAGACCAATTACAGGGACGACGCCCGGTGTATGAGGATGAGGACGAAGAGGTGTTCGTTGTATCGTACGTCAGCAGGACAAGCACTCGTCGAAGGCCACCTCCCATGTGCTCTGTCTCCGTCGAAGGCACTGATGTACGGGCCCTCATTGACACTGGTGCGTCCGTCAATGTGATGGATTCGGAACAGTATGACCGCCTGTCACCGCGACCCCCACTGACACCGTCTGCAGCCCGGATCTACACGTATGGAGGAACTGACCCTCTTCCTCTCCGTGGTGTAATCCAGACCACCGTTGCCAGCGGAGGCCACGTCACCACGGCGAGGTTCCACGTCACAGAGGGCAGGAAATTAACCCTACTCAGCTGTCACACGGCCGAAGACCTAGGACTTGTCTTCTTCGCCAACCAGATCCATGACTCCCACGCGGAAGCGATGCTGAGGAGTTTCCCGGGTCTCTTCCAAGGACTGGGGAAGCTCAAGGGCAAGAGGTTCAAGCTCCATATCGACCCCGAGGTGCGTCCCGTGGCCCTCAGGCACCGGCGGGTGCCCTTCAACCTACGCCCGCAAGTGGAGGAGGAGCTGAGGAAGCTTGAAGAGCTGGATGTAATCGAGAAGGTCTCTGGCCCCACCCCATGGGTGTCCCCGCTGGTCGTGGCGCCCAAACCCAAACAACCCGGAGCCATTCGCCTCTGCGTTGACATGAGACTGCCAAACACTGCGGTGAAGAGGGAACATCACATCACCCCTACAATGGACGACATTGTGGCGGACCTCAACGGGGCGAAGTGGTTCTCCAAGCTAGACCTGAACGCCGGATACCATCAACTAGAGCTGGAGCCCGAGAGTAGGTACATCACCACCTTCTCGACGCATGTTGGCCTCCGCAGGTACAAAAGGCTCAGCTTCGGAGTGTCATCAGCCGCCGAGGTCTTCCAGAATGCCATCAGAGAAGCACTGTCGGGGCTGCAGGGGGTGATCAACCTCAGTGACGATATACTGGTGTTCTCCAACACCCTAGAAGAACACCACTCTCACCTACGGGCCACTCTAAAGAGGCTGACAGACTGCGGGCTGACTCTGCACAAGTCCAAGTGTATGTTTTATCAGGAGAGTGTTGACTTCTTCGGATACACGTTCACCCGAGAAGGGCTCCTGGTGGACCCGAAGAAGGCCGAAGCCATCCGAGCGGCCAGTACGCCCAGGAATCCTACCGAGGTGAGGAGTTTCCTCGGCATGTCCACGTACTGCGGGCGCTTCATCCCCAATCTCGCAGCCATGTCAGAGCCACTACGGGTCCTTACACGCCATGACCACAAGTGGGACTGGACGCCAGCAGCCAACAAAGCGTTTCAGGACATCAAGGCAGGGCTGCTAGACAAGACGGTAATGGCCTATTTCCATCCGAGGAGACGGACGGAACTGGTCGTCGACGCTAGCCCAGTGGGCCTAGGAGCAGTCCTCCTTCAAGAACATGGCTCAGAAGGGTGGAAGCCGGTCGCATACGCCAGCAAAGCTCTAACGGACACCGAGACCAGATATGCCCAAATTGAGAGGGAGGCGTTGGCCATCAAATGGGCGTGTCAGCACTTCCACCTATATCTGTGTGGTCAGGAGTTTCACGTTGTAACTGATCACAAACCGCTGCTCCCGTTATTCGCAGGCTCATCCCGGCTAGCGCCACCGAGGATCGAACGATGGGCAGTGCAGCTGCAAGCATACCATTTCAAGGTGATCTATCGTCCCGGGGCCCACAACCCTGCCGACTATCTGTCCCGTCACCCGGAGTCCACAATGACATCAGGCCCATCGGTGGACACCTGCAACACCGAAGCCTTCATCAATATGGTGTCACAAGGGGCGTGTCCCACAGCCATGACCCTAGAAGAGATTGGTCGAGCCACCCAGGAAGACCGCACTCTCTTCCGGGTGAGAGGAGCACTGGAGAACAATGGATGGGCCCGTTTCATGGACGGAGCCCGCGTCCTCCGGCCGGAGGTTAGCAATGCCCGCCAACAGCTATGGCATGTTCGCAACGAACTCAGTGTGGGGGAAAATGGAGTCATCTTGAGAGGGCACCTGCTCGTGGTCCCGGAGAGTTTGCAGAAGCGGATCCTCACCCTGGCCCATGTCGGCCATCAGGGAATGGCGAAGACCAAGGCCAGGTTGCGAGACAAGGTCTGGTTTCCGGCGATGGACTCCATGGTAGAGGAGATGGTTCGACAGTGCCACGCATGCACGATCACCGGAGGAGACCCAGCGCCGGCACCCGTGATCACAGAGGAACCAAGCACGACTCCCTGGACACACCTCAGCCTGGACTTTGGGAGCTTCCCGGATGGACGTCACATGCTGGACATGGTTGACTCGTTCTCGAAGTTCCCCATTGTTGAGGTGGTGTCGTCGACAGCTTTTCCCCAGGTGAAGAAGGTCCTGGAGAGAACCTTCGCAATGATGGGACTACCGGATGAAGTTAAGTCCGACAATGGACCCCCGTTCCAGGGCCGAGAGTTTCAGGACTACCTTGAGAGCCAGGCGATTCGACATCGGAAGATCACCCCGCTATGGCCCCAGGCCAATGGGGAAGTAGAACGCCTGATGAGGACACTGAACCGTGCACTGCGCATCGCAGTCGAGTAGCGGAGAAGACGCCGAAGTAGCTCTCGACCAGTTTCTCGGCGCTTACCGACAGACCCTCATAGCACCACCAAGTGTGCTCCGGCCCATCTACTGTTCAAACGGGCTCCCCGAGATCGTATCCCGTCAGACCCGACGTGGGTACCCGTGGAGCGGGATGATGGCGCTGTCCAAACAAGGAGGGAGACAACGAATCGAAAAGCCAGCGAAGCCCGGAGAGCACAAGAACCTCAGCTAAGAGTGGGAGACCGGGTGGTGATCAAAGACCGACACCCCGGGTGGAAGTTCCGGACACCATAAGAGCCAGAAGTATGGGTCGTGGTAGGTGTTCAAGGAACCATGGTCACTGCTAACAAGGGACAGCAATCTGTAACGAGGAATGTGTCCAGTTTCAAGAAGACCACTGAGAGGGTGCTGGATCAAGAAGTGTCTACTGATCAAGACTCTTTTCCAAGTTTCTCCCCTCCTTCCTCACCCAGCATGGGGAGTACCCCACCAGAGGTACCCCGGCCAGTTGGCCAGGACGGGGCTGGCCCTACACGACTGTCGAGTCAGGACCCCGATGCCGGGTCGTCTGGGGGTGTCCCATCTGGTGTGTCGGCTGGTTGCAGGGTCCGGAGCCAGAGGTATGGTCTCCGGCCGAATCCGGCGCCAAGTCAGCAACTGCCAGACTTTGTATATACTTCTCCATGAACTGGGATGACGTGATGGTCTAGAGCCGAAAGAAAGGAGGGCTGTAGAGAGCCACCCGGGCCCTCTACTACATTGTTGCCACTTCACGCATCCACACACCCCTTGGGGCGGGCTCGCCCCGAGGGGATAAATAAACGGCCGGAGACCGCTCGGGGTCTTCCGGTCATGAGCACCAAAGCACCTGTGTCGTGCCATTGATTTGAGCGCTGCTGCGGCCTAGATACCCAGGCCCCGCCGCGCTACAGGGGGCACTACCACAGACCGACTGATTATTATGGGAGGCTTCCGATTTACGATGAGTGGTTGGTGGTTCATTGGTTTCCTGTCTCTCGATCCTTTGCCTGTGATCACACACATCGGCTATTCATGCCCGCGTGACTAAGCCATAGTCTGAAGAGATAGCTAACCTCTACAGCCGGATGTCACTGTGCCAAGCCATGCTGCGTGTCGCGTTCACCAAGAATACGGTGCCATCAAACCAGGTTGAATCAGTTCCGTTCCCTATAAAACGACGTCCAAGCTACAGAATGCTCGTCTCTGTGGCGCGAGGCATATCTTGGGCTCCCTTCCACTGATTGGCTGCAGACATATCCGCTGTAGATCAGAGGGAAAGACATAAGAAGTCAACTAACGCAGTTCAGTAAATACTTTAACAAGTTTCTTCTAACGTGTTCATTTTACATATGGGATAAAGTACCCCACCCTACATTATAAGGATACTATTGCAAGTCACAGAGGAGTTACATGACAATCTAGAGGAATGAGGCTTTGTCTGAGTTCCTTTATAAGTTCCTGAAACTCAGAGGTGACTTGCAATACCATTTTAAAAATGAGGCAGAGGGTATTTAATACCATATAATTAAGGCTCCATGTTTTCTGTTTTTACGGATTTTTACAGATAAATACAGACAGAAAACAATGTGTTTTCTGTCTGCATTTATTTTTAAAAGTGGATAAATACAGAAAATGTGCTTCTTTCAAGTGACTCTTCGTGCTGTCTTTCATGAATTATAGCCCAGCAGCTGAGCAGATGGACAGCAACGGGAAATTACAAAACAGGATGAAATGTCTTTAAATAACTGCATGTATCAATATGCATTTGTGGCATAATGCTAACATTTGCCAATGGATGTACTGTTATGTAATATTTAGCTACTTAAATAGCTAAAACACGACGGACATCAAAGTATGAGTGCGCGTCTGTCATTTAAATAAATACGGAAATGTACAGTTTTACAACTACATTTATACGCAAAACACAAAATAAATATGGATAAATAGACAAAATGGCCAAAAAATAAATATGGATAAATACAGACGGAAATGTTATAAAAATAAATACCATAAAACCGGGAGCCCTACATATAATACATGGTCTCGCCCTTCCCACAAATCCCTTAAATTCTTGGGGGCATATTCACAAGGACTTATCGCCGAGTTATCGCCACCTTAACGCATCAAAAGTGGAGATAGATTTAACGCCCCATTCACAAGCGGGTGCAAACTGCAGACATCGCCAGTATTCCTGCGATAACTGCCTCAAAATTTATCTCCACCGGTGACACCACCAACTAACCCTAATGAGATGCAGAGTAGGCGCTCCCGTGCAAAAACACACGAAAACACCACTACACCACTTTCACAATGAACTGCTAGATCTGCGATGCGAACCAAAAACAGGCGATAAGCCGCGGTAGCAGTAGGGAATTAACACCTGCCTTTTGCTGGTGTTAAGCAGGACGACTACCTGCAGCATGAAAGGGAGCCCAGCCAAGAGCCACATCTGAAGACCCACAGATGCCATGGAGCCAATGATCATGCAGCTCGGAGACCCATGAGGGCCACAACACCCACCGCCACCACCCCCAGGCCCGCCAACACCCCCAGGACCCGCCCCGCCCCCCCCGGACCACCACAGAGGCAGCGTACACAAAGACAGCGGACCCACCGTAAACACACCAGCCGCACAGACCTAACGCCAGAGGAGGACATTGCCCACTTCAGGCCCAAAAGGACAACCATCCCCCGCATCCTGACCCACAGCGGACACCGGCTGATGGTACCAACACAGCGGACAACCAACATCCCTCCGCAGACAAAGCTGCCGGCTGTGCTGCACATGTTGGCCTCTGGTACCTTCCAACCCACAACTGCCAGAGTTGGAGGAGTCTCACAGCCAGCCCTATCCAAGTTCATCACACCTGTCCTGGATGCCATCATCAGCCTGGTACCCCAGCACCTCCACTCCACCCACACTGCGTAGGAGCAGCTGGAGACCAAGAAAGGCTTCTACGCCATAGCTGGATTCCTCACGTGTTGGGGGCAATCGACTGCTCACATGTACCCCTCGTGCCCCCTGCCGACACTGCACACAACTACCGCAACAGAAAGCACACGCATTCCACAGACCGACTGATTATTATGGGAGGCTTCCGATTTACGATGAGTGGTTGGTGGTTCATTGGTTTCCTGTCTCTCGATCCTTTGCCTGGGATCACACACATCGGCTATTCATGCCCGCGTGACTAAGCCATAGTCTGAAGAGATAGCTTAGCTAACCTCTACAGCCGGATGTCACTGTGCCAAGCCATGCTGCGTGTCGCGTTCACCAAGAATACGGTGCCATCAAACCAGGTTGAATCAGTTCCGTTCCCTATAAACCGACGTCCAAGCTACAGAATGCTTGTCTCTGTGGCGCGAGGCATATCTTGGGCTCCCTTCCACTGATTGGCTGCAGACATATCCGCTGTAGATCAGAGGGAAAGACATAAGAAGTCAACTAACGCAGTTCAGTAAATACTTTAACAAGTTTCTTCTAACGTGTTCATTTTACATATGGGATAAAGTACCCCACCATACATTATAAGGATACTATTGCAAGTCCCAGAGGAGTTACATGACAATCTAGAGGAATGAGGCTTTGTCTGAGTTCCTTTATAAGTTCCTGAAACTCAGAGGTGACTTGCAATACCATTTTAAAAATGAGGCAGAGGGTATTTAATACCATATAATTAAGGCTCCCTGTTTTCTGTTTTTACGGATTTTTACAGATAAATACAGACAGAAAACAATGTGTTTTCTGTCTGCATTTATTTTTAAAAGTGGATAAATACAGAAAATGTGCTTCTTTCAAGTGACTCTTCGTGCTGTCTTTCATGAATTATAGCCCAGCAGCTGAGCAGATGGACAGCAACGGGAAATTACAAAACAGGATGAAATGTCTTTAGATAACTGCATGTATCAATATGCATTTGTGGCATAATGCTAACATTTGCCAATGGATGTACTGTTATGTAATATTTAGCTACTTAAATAGCTAAAACACGACGGACATCAAAGTATGAGTGCACGTCTGTCATTTAAATAAATACGGAAATGTACAGTTTTACAACTACATTTATACGCAAAACACAAAATAAATATGGATAAATAGACAAAATGGCCAAAAAATAAATATGGATAAATACAGACGGAAATGTTATAAAAATAAATACCATAAAACCGGGAGCCCTACATATAATACATGGTCTCGCCCTTCCCACAAATCCCTTAAATTCTTGGGGGCATATTCACAAGGACTTATCGCCGAGTTATCACCACCTTAACGCATCAAAAGTGGAGATAGATTTAACGCCCCATTCACAAGCGGGTGCAAACTGCAGACATCGCCAGTATTCCTGCGATAACTGCCTCAAAATTTATCTCCACCGGTGACACCACCAACTAACCCTAATGAGATGCAGAGTAGGCGCTCCCGTGCAAAAACACACGAAAACACCACTACACCACTTTCACAACGAACTGCCAGATCTGCGATGCGAACCAAAAACAGGCGATAAGCCGCGGTAGCAGTAGGGAATTAACACCTGCCTTTTGCTGGTGTTAAGCAGGACGACTACCTGCAGCATGAAAGGGAGCCCAGCCAAGAGCCACATCTGAAGACCCACAGGAGCCAATGATCATGCAGCTCGGAGACCCATGAGGGCCACAACACCCACCGCCACCACCCCCAGGCCCGCCAACACCCCCAGGACCCGCCCCGCCCCCCGGACCACCACAGAGGCAGCGTACACAAAGACAGCGGACCCACCGTAAAACACACCAGCCGCACAGACCTAACGCCAGAGGAGGACATTGCCCACTTCAGGCCCAAAGGACAACCATCCCCCGCATCCTGACCCACAGCGCACACCGGCTGATGGTACCAACACAGCGGACAACCAACATCCCTCCGCAGACAAAGCTGCCGGCTGTGCTGCACATGTTGGCCTCTGGTACCTTCCGACCCACAACTGCCAGAGTTGGAGGAGTCTCACAGCCAGCCCTATCCAAGTTCATCACACCTGTCCTGGATGCCATCATCAGCCTGGTACCCCCGCACCTCCACTCCACCCACACTGCGCAGGAGCAGCTGGAGACCAAGCAAGGCTTCTACGCCATAGCTGGATTCCTCACGTGTTGGGGGCAATCGACTGCACACATGTACCCCTCGTGCCCCCTGCCGACACTGCACACAACTACCGCAACAGAAAGCACACGCATTCCATCAATGTGCAGGCAATAGTGGACCACCGGGGACCCCTCAACAATGTTGTGGCCAACTCCCCAGGCAGTGTGCATGATTCATACATCTTCTGACAGTCCATCATCAACCAGCGCTCGCAGGATGGCACCTATGGAAATGCATTGCTCGTTGGTAAGTACCAAATGAACACACCACACACCTCCACTCCACAGTCATGCAACTCACGACACTGGCAATGGGCACGCAGCAAAACTACATGCAACATGCCACACAACATGCCAACCGACCAGACACGACAACACAACTCCATTGGGAACCTGGGCTTGCCATGCACACAGCCCAGCCACGGCATGGCACCACAGCCACACAATAGCAGAATGTGAGGAGAGGCATGGAGCAGGCATGTGCGAGAGCGGCAAGTGACTAATGAATGAGAACCTACCCAATGCCAGGTGTGGTGTGGATGTGCCGGACAGACTTCAGTGTGCAAACCACGGAAATGGCCATGTGGACAGTGGCCAGTGGTCGCTACCATGTCCCCACAGGCTGTGGGGCAGAACGCGGAAATGTCGCTCGCAAGCCCACAACACGTGTCTGTGGGCCCGTGCTGACCGCTGCCCCCGGCCTACACTGCGGTCCAGTAGGTCCCACATCCAGCACTTAGTCGTGATTCATGAATGGCAGAGTCCATACCAGAGAACGCATGGAGAGGAGTAAGAGGAAGATGTGGTTCAGTCCGGATGAAAGCCGGATCCTCGTCACGGAGGTGACTGAGCACTAGCAACAACTGACCTGGTGCCACTCACCCTGTTCACCGCAAGTCTGCGTCCCGTGGTGCCACTGAACCTGAACTACGCAGGCCGGTGGGACCATCCAACGTAAGCCGGCGACACTTGGATGATGGCCCCCCCTGCAGCCTCTGCCTCAGGCCTACACTGCGGTCCAGTAGGTCCCACATGTGGAACTGTGTGTTGGGTAATTCATGGAGGAGTTCACACCATTGGACACGCCTCATCGCAGGTGGCATACCCTATCAGCACTGGTGCCACTAACTCTGTGCGCAATGAGTCATGGGCACTGTCTGGTTGAACTTTGGTGGCGTCTGAGTCCATGGCCTGGGGGTTGTCTGCATCATCATCTGGCTGGGACGGACTTGGTGTTCGACATGTGTCTGTTCCATTCATCTCCACCATAGTGACTGTTTCAGCGTGGTTGTGCCCTCTGCATCATGCCCTGGGGGTACACCTTCCACTGTTCACCGAGACACTCCGTGACACCCCCCTTTGACATCTACGAGAACCTGCTCTGCTCTCGTGATCCTGCCCCAGTGCACCGCAAGTCAGCGTCCCGTGGCGGTAGGCCAGTGCCGGACGCTGTGCATCCGGGGCCACTAACTCTGGGCAGCTCAAGTCATGGGGCCTTTATGGTTGAATGGTTGTGTCTTTTACGATGTACACTGTTGTAGTTTTTTGACTGCACCAAGCACTCCATGATGGCTGGTGTACACACACCCCACACACATCCAACACAGGTGTCACTCGACATGTGAGCCTGCTAATAAAAGTGGCCTGGCGCACGTGCCCGTAGCCATTCACACCATCTAAGCAAGTGTGTCCGTGTGGTCATTATGTCAGCATGATGGGCCCGAGCCCTGCAACATCGCAGTGTGCTGTGTTCAGCGGACGATACCATGTCACCTCAGCAGTGGCTAAGACCTTGGACATGTAGCCGTCCGCCCCCTGCATGCACAAGCGGCGTGTGCTGGGCCGGCGTACGTCAGGTCAGCGCTGGGGTGTGCTGATTTGGCAGGGGGCTCAGGGCGTGGCTCTGGTCTGGCCTTCAGCAGGAAGTGCGGTAAGCGTGTCTCTGTGTTGGAGTGTTGTCGCCACCAGGGCCACAGTCGTCGATGTTGCAATGTAGCATGCACCCGAAGGGCGGGCCCGCACGTACTGAGAGATGTAGGAGCGCAAGTCCGCTCGGGGTCTTGGCTCATACATGCCAAGTGTTGTGTGTATCTGTCCTGCGGCTGCATGAGTCAGATGCCTAGCCTCAATCGCAGTGCGATCACAGCCAGCCATGGACTGTACACCTGTGTCCGCCCTGTCCAGACCATTTGCCTACACTCTCGTGGCCGCACACCCTCAACAGCCAGCATCACGGTGTTGTTGGCATGCCGCTGGACATGCGCAGACAGGCATGACAATGGTGTGCTGTAGGAGTGCACGTGATGCAACCGCGCACACAAGTGTGGGGGCTCGTGGGAGGGAGGAGCAGCTGTGAGGCAACGTAACACACAGTGAGGCCGCTCATGTGCCACATGCTCGGCATATCATCCATGATTCCCTGGGTCGCAGACATCCCACCCCACCCACGACAGGCCTCTGCACATCTCCTGTATGCAAGTAGATGGTAAACTGACTGTAGGGATGAAAGGTCCTTTGTCTGGACTATCAGGCGGAAGCACATCTGCAGCTCCGAGCTGGGACTTGCATGTGCCCAGCACCCCCTGACAGATACGATAGCATTTGCTGACGACTCCCACACTACGCACTGCCCGACGTGAGACCAACGTGTACACATCCCACACACAGAAGTCCTTGGTCGTAGTTGGCGTGCGTGAAATGGCCTTCACACGTACTCCCACCCCATCCCAGGCCTGCACCCGTTGCACACAGACACTGCTCATTGATCCTAGCTGTGGCATTTCATCCACAGGACTGGCGCGGGTCAGCACAGTGCCGCTTCAAGCAGAGCCACTGACGCAATGGCAGACCATCCCGGACACATGCACAACCCCAGTCACGTGGACCGGTACCGTGCACGACTGCTGCATGTACTGGGGGCACTGCCATTGGCAGTGCTGCAGATGAGTTACCGGTTAAGCTTCCGCCTTGCCAACGTCACCTGCGTTCAGCCTGTGTTGCATTGTCGCTCGTGCAAATTCGAGTGGACCATGGATGTCTGCCTTTCCAACGTAACGGTAGCTGAACTGGATTTCGACGTGTGTGTGCGCCCCCTGTTGGCCCTCGACCAGGAGTGTCACCGTGATGTCCGTTTATGGCATGCCTGGATGATTGGCATGCATGCTGGCAACTGGACCTGGGAGATTGCACGACTCGTCGTGTGCAGTGACCACATTGAGCCGCTGCCCTATTGGGCTTTAGTGCCAATTGGGGCCAGGGGTTGGAGTCAGCACATCTGTCCAGGAAAGCTGATGGGTTACGTCGCCGACATGTTAGATCTAGTCGACAACGAGCTCTTATTGGAAGTGTTGGCCTACGCTGCTGCACTCGCGTTCATGGACGAGTGACAACGTACCTGCAGCCACAACTGAATGTGACCCATTGCACATGTCCCGAAGCCTGGTTGCATGTTGGGGATCTGGTCACATGTCCCAAGACAACAGTGGACATGGCTGCATTGGCTTGGACTCCGGATACATGCACGGACAACCAACGCGCGTTGGCACTGACTTGTGTGGATGATAGACTCCCCCGGGGTGGACATGGGCGCTTTGCAACGTTCATCATTCAGACATGCTGCTGCATTGGTCTGCATGTTGTGGCACTTCTCTTGGCCGTACTGACACGCAATTGTTAATGGAGTTTCCGCACCTTCACTTGTCTCCAACTGTGATGAGTGTTGATATGTATGCAAATGTTTGTGTCACGGCCTATCTGGGTCCCTGCCATACATGCATTGCTACCCCATCAGGGCTGTGAGTTGGTACTTGTGCATTATCATGTCCCTGTTTCGTGCTTTGCTAGATGCGTATGGCCATTTACCGGCCACAAGGGGGTGCACTTGTGTCCTGTGTTCGGTTGTGCAAATGTTGGTGTTTGTACCACTTTGTGTTCGATGTTGGGGTGCTCTGCTTCCTATGTGTGTGTGCTGCATTGTGTGTGAGATGGCCCTTCAGCTCTGATTTGGCTCACCCTTCTCCCTTTCAGGCAGTGTGGTTTTCACTTCTGTGCTTGTTCAGTGGTGTGATATTGCCGACTTGTGTGACTTGTTCTCTTGGTTGGTGTTGTTACTCTTGGGCATGGTTTATCTGCAGTTGTGCTGGGCTTAATTGTGCATGTGTGCCATTGTGCCCATCTCCCCCCGTCCCCCCAGTCCCTGGTCGTTCCTCTCCCTGTTGCTGTTGTGTCTGTTGATTTTGAGCAGTTTCCGGTCCCCGACTCCTGCCACCATCTCCAGACTGATGTGGTGGACACCATTTCCTCCGTGTCATCCAGCTCCTGGTGTGGCGCTGGACTCCCACCTCCGGTGTGCATTGCTGCCTTCTGGTTGTTGGCGTGTTTCTGCTTGTTTTTGCGTTTCGCATCATTCCAGCTGTTCTGGTTTTCTTCCATTGTCCTCCTCCACTCTCCGGCTGCATTCACCTTGTCCACGATGGACTGCCATGTACAATGTTTTGTTGCCAATGGGGCTTGTGGGGTTGTGTACTTGCTCCGACTGCCTCCATTGTGCTTCGCTGTTGTTTTCTGTTTGGTTTGTCTTCCTTTTTCCTGCTTTTGTTGTGCTTATTCCCGCCAGCTGTGTGTGTGTCGCGGGCCTGGTGCTGCTTATCGCTGCTTTCCTCATCGCGGATGGGCTCATCGCACGTTTTTTTGCGTTGGGGTTTGTGTTTTTATCTCCGTCGCGGTGGTTATATCGCGGACATTGGCCGCGTTTTCGGCAAACTATCACATGGTACCGCCATGTTGTGAATTCCACGTTAACACAGGGTTATTTTCCCACGATACACTGCGATGTGTAAAGTTGCGTTAACATTTTTTGGAGATGTTTAGCGCATGTTCTTGTGAATACACCCCTTGGTGTCTTGCTCTTTCATATGCAGACATGAAGGTTAAAGCAAAATCTGCAATGCAAAATGAAGCACAGGAAAAATAATTTTGTAACTTGTTGCAGATTTTTTTTTATCAGTTTAATATGTCAGATTTAAAAACAATCTGTAGCTCATAATGTGCAGAAACATGCAAAGAAATTCTATTTTCCCTGTAATAACCCATAATGTGAAAAAATAAGCCTGTTGCCACTGAAGAGCCCCAATCAGGGAGAAACCGGACTTGGGTTGCTTATGTTGCAGTTCAGAGAGGACCTGGCTTGGCATTTCTGACTGGACTGTTCCTATTGGATCAGGACCAAGACTGATTTGCATATGGCTGGGTCTAATCTGAGGTGGCATAGTGGGCAAAAGACGGATGGGTTGATATGCTACCTGAGTGATTGCCAGTGGTTAGGTTTATTACAGGCATTCCTTTCACTATCTTTTGAGCGTTTGTTATAAGTGTAAGGGTTTTGCCCTTTCCTCTCACTGCTGCAATGGGTGCCAGCTGCATAGGCTCTTCATGGGTCCCCTACTTGCCCCTTAGTCAGGCGCAGATTCCACCTCAATTTCTTGAAGTTGATGGCTCCTGCCACTTCTCAAATACCACAACAAGGTATCCCAAGTAAAAAAGGAATATTAGCTATCACAAATTCACAACCTTTTGTGTTTGTTTAGTAGATCCTCACACACCCTATTGTTGTCATGCTTCATCATCGGAACTGATCCTGGTCCCTAAAAACCAGAATGGGCTCAACTATATTCTAGGAAGCACTTTGGATATTTTTCTGCTGGGTCTTTACAATAAAAATAAATTTATTTCCTTATTTCCTAGGGCTGAAATGTCTAATTCTATATAAGGTGTAGGACCATTACTTCTACATGCACCCTTCCTTTACAGTTTTAAACATACCAGGAACACCAAGAATAAAGGGTTACTTAGGTGTTTTGAGGAATTTTTATAGTAAAGACCCAGCAGGAAAATATTTAAAGTGCTACCTGGAATTTGGTTGAGCCCATCCTGGTTTTTAGGGACCAGGCTGAGATCTGATGATGAAGCATGACACCAATAGGTTGTGTGACGATCTAACAAACAAACAAAAAAGGTTGTGGACTTGTGATAACTAATCTACCTTTTTTATTTAGGATACCTTTTTGAGACATTTGTTTAAGATGGAAGAATGTATCTTAGGGTTATTTCTCTTTTCCGATGTAGCATTTAAGAGAAATATTGGTCTTTCCTTTGCTATGTATTCTTTTGTGGTCGTACCACTTGTCACCAGTTCTCAGCCTTAGTATGCAGTGGCGTCCTCCAACAGCAATGACGTTTGCCTTTGAGCATCTCATGTGCTAGTCATTCTGGGTGATTCTCCTCCTGCATGCTGGCATGTCGCAACACAGCATACAGGAGAGTTTTAGAACAGTTACAACTAGTGAGAATGCCATTTAGCCATCATTACCTTACTGTAGTGCCTAAAATTATTTCTGATATATATTACATATAGGTTGTATTTTTTTGAGTGTTTACCTTATTCAATTCCCAGTCTAAGATGGCCGAACCATTCCAGATATGATCAGATCGTTTTTGGAATCATAAAAGGAGGGTCAGTTCTGAGTCTACTTGTGTTGAAATTTTTTGTGCTTGATTGATCGCTCACTGGACTCTGTGGATTCACAGCCTTCTCCAGTTCCTGCTTGTTATCTCTTGCTTTACACCTTACTGCTTGGCCTGGTCAGCTGGAAGGTTGTCTGGTCTGCCATTTTTTTCTTCCTCCTGGTTATTATTTTCTGGAGCAATACTATACTCTAGATATCAAACAGTAGTCTGGAGTTGCATCTGGAGATAGTAGGCCATTTCTACATACGAAGAAGGCACTCCAAGCATTGCCGAAAAGACGTACTCTTGACTGTAATCCTTTTTGTTGCTAATGCTTTGTCTTTCCATTCTTATTTAGTCATTCAAATGTGTTTAAATGATGTGTTTGGGTTACAGTAATTCAAAGCTAAACCTACTGGCTTTGTCAATGCTTGCTGTTCATTTTATTCAGCCATTATAGCATTTGCATGAAAGTACCCAGCAGAGGCCTGTCCTTTGGGGCGGAGGGGCCCCGCCCCCCCTCCGGGGCCAAGACCGCCCACCCTTTTCCCTACTGTAAGAGTGTCAGTCAGGCTGAGGAAAGGTTAGCCTGACAGACACTCTTTATGTTCAGGTCAGGCAGCCAGGTGCTATATATGCATTAAATGCACAGGTGCCTGGCTGCCTGAGCTGAATTTTGCTGGGCTGAAGATGTCACAGCTCCTGTGGATGTGAACTCTTCAGTGTCGCAAAACACCTCGGGAGCCTCCCCTTGTGACTAGGGGGGTGCGTCGTACAAAGCCTCGGACTTGGGCCCTTGGGACTAAGCCCTTTAGTGCCCCGGGCCGAGTGTCTATCACTGACACCTCGTCACAGAGTGGGTGGGGTCAGCAACGCTCACTAACCCCATTCCACTCTGTGACGAAGTAGGAACTGCCGTCTCCTCTCATTGTCTGAACTAAGGTCAGCCAATGAGAGTAGGCGGTAGTCCCAACCCTTCTGGAACCTCTGAGGCTTCCCTTCAGAGACGCTTCTGAAGGTAAGTGTTATGGTTTTTACATGTTTGGTGTGTGCGTGTCTTTATGAATGTATGTGTATATGTCAGTGAGTGATGTGAATAGGTGTGTGTGTGTGTTTGTATGTGAATGCATGGGTGTGATTGAGTGTCCATGTGTGCCTCCCATATGCTCTAATTACCAGCTGCCACTGAAAGTACTCCAATAAATTGATTGGTATATAGAACAATAGAATAAGGATAGATGGCATGCAAGGGGGTGTCTACTGGAAGAAAGGGTGAGAAGAGCAGGTGAAAGATTAAAGAGAACTGGACAGAGCCTAGTAGAGCTTCAGTGGCAAAGTATGTGTGTGCCTACCAACACCCTGCCTCTTGGGGCCAGATGTATCAAGATTTGATGCAACACAAAGCAATGCAGCAAGACAACTAGCTGTGCTCTGTTGCGTCGAATGGAAAGAACAACGCACCATATTTACTAACATATGGCGCATTCCTGCTTTGTTTCTGCGCTGGTGCAGTTGTGGCTGCCAAGCGCCAATGCAGGCACCCTTGTGCCATGGTGCAAGGGTGCCTGCGTTACAGCAAGGATTGTTTTTTTGCAAGAAAGGATACCGTCCTGCAAAAAAACAATCCTCAGAGGCATTTTCCTCTTTATAGAAAGAGGAAATAACGAGGAAACATAAACATATTTGTCCTCGTTACGCCTCTGTTAGGAATGCGTAGCATTTTGACACTTTCCCAGGTCTACTAGTCTTAGTAAATCTGGAAATGCCCCAAAAACCGTGAGTGGATGCATGGGAACACCCACTCTCCGCCCATGGAACACCTTCCCAAGGCAGAGTAACGCAAGGATTCAACATGCGCTGCCTTGCATTACTCCAGATTTACTAAGCCACACAAATCCACATAAGGTGGCCTTGAGTGGCTCTGAGTGGCTTTCTAAATCTGACTTAAGGGCTTGCATTGTCTTGCGTCGCCTTGCGTGACACAAATGCAACACAAGCCCTCGATAAATTTGGGGATTGGTGTCTTTGGTCATGAGACAGTTACACGATCAATGAATTTACCTTCTGTGGGAGATTGATTAGTATTGTTTTGCCATACTACTGGTTCTGTTGGGTGTGACAAGAAGAAAACGTATTAAAAGCCAATTGCTTCACTTTTGAGTGTGGGTAGTTAGTGGGAATTTGTGAATTTATCAAACTATTAGTACCATTCATTGTGATCTTGAGGGAAATCTAACAAGTTACCCCTTGCTAGAAAGGACCAAAGGTGTGTGCAATAAGCTTATCATCTACAGAGACAGAATCCTCGAATTTTCCAGTTCATTTACCAAATAATGGTATGTTTTGTTGCTTGTCTTTTTTGCTCCTCTGTCTCTGCTGTTGATTCTTCTGTTTGTCATCTTTCCTTGTTGGTAATCTTAAGATTGCTTGTAGAGCTTTAGGATTATTTGATCTTATTTTGTGGGTGATGGCTTGTTCTTGATCTTCAGTACATAGGCCGTTAAGTCAGGGGTTTCCAATGCATCAAGGCATAATATCCTCTCTTTGAGAATTCAACTTCAGACCTCATTGCATAAGGTTCTGGCTGTGAACATATAATGTAATTTTCTGCTGTAGTATTATTATACTCACAAGTTTCAGATTCTCTATGACCCCATCTTTTCTTTTTTTATAGTTTTCTGTAAGGTTGAGTTTCAACATCATAAATTATCTTCTTAGTTACGGTTTCCACAGGTTCCAAAGGTATGGGTTGTGCTTATTAATATTATAAAAGACCCCTCTCTGCAGATGGTGGACAGCATTTTCATTTTTTTTATCACAAGCTGGTTTGATGATGGACATATACTTTGGCCAGAAAATTCTTTATACCTGATAGTGTGCACCCATTTTGCTTTACCAAGATGGTTTGAATAGGTTAGTCCAACAGCAGAGCTTCTGCTATGATAATAATTTCAGTCCATGTTGTTTCTACTTCCACCATCTTACTCCAATAGAAATCTATCAAATTCAGCATCTAGGATAGCATTCGGGAGTGCTTAAAATACCATCTTTTCTGTGCCGTTCGCTGTTTTGGGCTTAGTTGGGTTGTGTCTCCCTGTAAGAAATTTGGCTACTGGTTGAGGTGGGTGAAACTCTACTCAAACAGAAAACACAATCCTTGTTGGGGTGAGGCTCAAGAAAACCCCAAATTAGCCAGTGCTCAACCCTCTGGTTGCTTGGCACAGAGCAGTCAGGTTTAATGTAAAGGCAATGTGTAAAGCATTTATGCAGGACTTCAAACACTAATGAAGTGAAAACACAACACAAGAAAAATCCCACACAATTTAAAAAATAGAGTAAATTTTAATAAATAAATCAAGACCAAAATGACAAAAATCCAATATGTAGAACCGAAGATTTGCAATTTTAAAGCTTTAAGTGAAAATAGCCCTGAAAAGCAAAAAAGCCAACTGTCAATATCTGGTTGCGCTACACAGGGACAAAGTCACAAGTTCGGGGCAACCATGATGGCTCGCGGTCCGGCTACAGGGACCCAGTGAGGCCATCTGAACAAGACTACCTTAAATCCTCGTTGCATAGAGTTGCAAAGTCCGGCATTGAAGATGTGTGGTGCAGCCAAGACGATGCAAGGTCCTGGTCGGAGATATGTGGTGCACCGTCGATTCTGAGAAGTTGCGAGGCTGCAATGCAAGGTCCTGCGTCATCATCAAGGCTGGTGTCGATGGGAGACTTGCAATGCGAGGGCCTGCGTCGGGGATGCGTCGCACAGCAGCAATTCCGATGGCCCTGTGGGCTGCGATGTAAAGTCTTTGCACCAGGAAATTCCATTAAGCAGAGGTGATGCATTGGGTTTGCTCGGTATTGCGCCGCACAGAAGAGGGGATGCATTGGTTCTGCTGGGTCCACAGATGGGCTGGCAGAGCACCTTCAGGCCCACTTCCAAGGGTCCAGAACTGGAGTAGCACCACTTGGCTGGGTAGGATTCACAGATGGTAGAGTCCAGGTGCTAGGTTTAAGGTTGTTGGAAGCCTGTTATGTCCCTAAGGCTTCTGATCAGGAGGCCAGCCAACTAGCCCTTGGAGGTACTCTGGGTTTCCAGGTTTAGAAATATAGATCCAATCCTTTTCACCCAGGCAAAAGGGCCTAGGCCAGCACATCAGCACAGCAAGGCAGCAGTCCCTCAGAGCAGAAGTCCTGCAGAGTGTCAGTCCTTTTCAGCAGCACAACAGTCCTTCTTCCTGGCAGAGTCCACAGGTCAAGAAGTGTACTGAAGAGTTGGGTCTAATGGTCCAACATTTATACCTGGTGCACACTTTGAAGTGGAGGACGCTTCTAGATGTTTCCACCCCCTGAGGTGTCAAGCATCCCCTTCCTCCCTGTCCTGATTCTAGCTTGTCTGTGGTCACAATAGACCAGTGTCAAACCCTTTGTGAGAGTACTCAGGAAGAGTTTTTGTGATGTGAAATGAAATGAAATTTGTACTTGTAAAGCGCACTTATACCCCCAAAGGGGTGTCCTGGCGCTGTACGCATACCGCTGTGGAACCCTTCCTGGCTTTTCCCTGTGAAATGTCCACTCCTGGGCACCCCCAGGGTGAAGCCAGGCATCCCAGCGCTGTTGGGGCCGTTGTGGAGATTAAGCAAGCTATTGCCCAGAGTTGCAGAGTGGAACCCATGATTAGAATAGGCACCGAGGCGAGAATTATCAGGTCCGAGGAAATTGAGCCCAAGACCCGCCGAGGCGGGAATTGAACCCTGGTCCCGGGCCAGATCTCTGCATCAGGGTCTGCCGCTCTAACCATTGAGCCACACTTCTCACCTAACACACTGTGCAAGTGTGTTAGGTGATAGCTCTTCCCTCTCATTAAATCAGAGTGGCCCATCCTGCCAACACCTATCTTCCCTGTGTCTCACTATCTGGGAGTAATGCACAAAGACCAACTGCCAGCTACACCTAGTCACATGACCCAGGATCACGCTGCAGGTACCAAATACCTAGGACAAGAGAGTGCCAACTTTCTAAAGCAGCATTTTCAGAATTGTGATTACAAATTTGACTTTATCATTTGTGAGGGATTTTGATTACAATTCTTTAGACAACAAACTCGACTTGTCTTCCAAGTGAAACTTACAGTGTATTAAATGTAATAAGGTAACTCCAGTGTTATCCTAGGGGAGAGGTAGGCTGTGCAGTAGTAAAAAATGACTTTTAGAGTTTTCTCTACCACAACATATAAACCTTAAGGGTACATGTCCTACATTTCAAATACTCTGCACCCTGCCCTCTGGGCTGTACAGGGCTTACGACAGGGTTGACTTAAATGTATAAAAAGGAAGATTTAGGCTGGAAAAAGGTTTATTTTGCCAGGTCGCTATGGCAGTTTAAAACTGCACACACAGGCTGCAATGGCAGACCTGAGACATGTTTAAAGGGCTACTTAAGTGGGTGGCACACTCAGTGCTGCAGGCCCACTAGTAGCATTTCATTTACAGGTCCCAGGTACAGGCAGCACCAATTTACTAGTGACTTACAGGTAAACTAAATGTGCTGATTGGGTGTAAGCCAATTCTACTATGGTTTATGGAGAGAGCACAAGCACTTTAGCACTGGTTAGCAATGGTAACACGCACAGAGTCCTAAAGCCAGCAAAGACAAAGTCAGCAAAACAGGAGAATCGAAGGCTAACGTTAGGGGAGATCCACACAAAGGATGTCAGGTCTAACACTCCCCAGTCCACATATCTCTGCTCCATGCAAGAGGCACAATTCCATTTTTGCTTTTGCTATCTCTGGCATGTTGGTGAGCAGACATGACCTAAAGAATTGTGTAAATCTCCCCAGGCCTCCTGCACTTATTTCTGCCTTTTTTGCCACCTTTGAGAAATAGACGTCCAAGTGAAACCACCTCAGACTCTTCCTCACTTTAGTCCCTATTTTATGAGTTTCTGTCTCACAGAAGAAAAAGTGGGTGTTGCATATGCTTGTAATATCACCTAGTGTGTGTGTGTGTGTGTGTGCGTGCGTGTTTGTGTGTGTGTGTGTGTGTGTGTGTGTCAGAGAGAGAGGTGACAACTATGAAATGCCATTTCTGTTTCTTTGAAATATTGCATAAACCCTGATTTGGTCATAAATATGGCAACACATCATGCATGTGCAGCATGTTATATGGTTTAAGTTGAATCTAGCACACAAAAGTTGTCTAGAGGAATGCCTGCAATTCCTCTAACCACTGGCATTCACTCGGGGTAGCATTCCAATCCATCCTTCTTTTGCCCACAATGCCACCTCAGTTTGGATCCAGCCATATGCAAACCAGACTTGACCCTGCTCCAATAGAAATAGTCCAGCCTGAACCAGGCTGGTTTAATCCTATATGAATGCATTTTAAGTACAATATGTTATATATGTGTAAATGTGTTTAGAACATTTCAAAAAACGAACATTACAGGACCAGCCATAACAAGTGTGTGTTTGTCTGTGCCATTTAGAAACAGGAACGTGAGCAGTAAGGAACTGCTCCATCCAGGTCACCTCCTATATATCAAAACCTAGGATAGTTCTTAACTTCAGGCACTACTTGGGTGACTCCTGACTGCCCTGGGACCACACAAATCAGGTCTGACACACCCCAAGAAAACCACAATAGGGAACAACCAGTGGGCACAATCCAAGGAGAACTGTAACAATACACTCATTTTACCCCACAATTCCCTACGCTTCCATGAATGATCACTGATGCCCTGATTGAGGACCTGATTTAGAGGAGAGTGGCTTAAAAAAACAGATGTAAAGCTTTTGAATGGGAATGGAGCAAGAATTATCATTGACCACCAAAATCACTTATTCTTCTGTCATTTAAAAATATCATAAAATATCAGGAAAGCGTGTATCTCATTTTACTGCAACGGAATTGAATCAGGCCAAGATTCAGCCATGGAAATCTTTTCCATAGTGAAGTCTCTGATGACTCTTCCCCTCAAGACTCTGACGGTTATTACTTCACAGGATAGCTGCAATAAATTGACCTAATACTTTTCCAAGAAAATTGCTTACATTTATGCTACCATTCTAGCAGTTGCCCGGGATCCTATGGCTTCATCCTTACGGGGATTTAGGATGATGGAAGGCCCAGCTCTTGCTGCCTTCAGTCTGATTGCATTGGAAACTTTTCAAAGCTTGATTAATAATATCAAATTGGGTTCTCCTCTGGACCCCGCTCCTCCGCTTATCCCTAAAATGGGTGACTAAATTCTGTATCCCGCTCTAGTGGAGCTTTTCAATCTCTCTATTACTATGGCTAAGGTCCCTCATTCTTGCAAGCATTCAATAGCTACTCCACTACTAAAAAACATTCTCTGGTTCTCGTCAAACTGGAGAACTATATACAGATTTCCCTTCTTCCAATCTTGACAAAGGTAATGGAAAAATATATCTATCGCCTTTTGTGTCAATGTCTGAAATCTTGTCATCTTTTCCATCCTTCCCAGTCAGTTTCTGACCTTTACACAGCAAGGAATCAGTTCTACTATGGGTAACAAAAAAGCATCACTGAAGTTTAGATCAAGGTGGCTCCGCAGCACTCATCCTATTAGATCTGAGTGCCATGTTTGATACTGTGTTTCATAAGGTTCTTCTCAGTAGACTGAGGGACTGTGGTATATGTAATGAGGCTTTGGATTGGTTTACATCTTTCCTGGAGGATTGCTTTTTTTATCGTCTGACCGTAACTAGGTTTTGGACTCAGCAGGGCTCATCCTCAAGCCTGACACTCTTTAACATATATGTCTGCTCATTGGCAGGCATTGTGGAAGCAGTTGACTTCTCTTAAATCTTTTGTGCAGATGACACTCAACTCATCTTGTCATTTACGACCCTCATAAATAGTGCACCTTCTCAATTCAGAAACTGTTTGTCTGCAGTCATTGAATGGATGAGCTTTAACTGCTTACACCTCAATAAAAGCAAAGCAAATGTTTTGGTTGTTGGGAAGCAATAACATGTGGGGCCCTCAATGGTGGCAAGAAACTCTGGCGGACATTACCACTCCTAAACCAGCGGTAAAAGATCTAACCTTTGAAAATCAAATTAAAATGGGCACTGCCTCCAGTTTGGCTTCCTTAAACAGCAAAGAAAAATACTTTGGACTTACTCGACTTCTGTCCAAAAGATTATTAATCAAGCTGTCATAATATCTTACTTAGACTATGGTAACATTCTTTATCTAGGCACAATCAAGGCCTCAACCACGAGACTCCAGCTTATTCAAAATGTAGCAGCACAACTTTTGGAACACATCCCTAAACACAAGCCACTCAGCCGAAAACACCATCAGCTTCATTGGCTCCCAATTGAAAAGCGAATACAATTGAAAGCTCTTTGCTCTGCCTACCAAGTTCTCAGTAATGTGGGACCTGGGTTGGGTGCATCAGACAATTAATTCAGTCCTATTCTCCCCTCCGCCCTCGAGGGATCTTAGATTATCAAATCTCTGATTAGCTGTAATTCCTTGAATAAAAAGAGCAAAACAGGTAGGGTGGTCTTTCAGTTATTTAGCTTCCAAACTCTGAAACAATCTTCCCCTTCAATTGTGCCCTAGTTCCAATTAACTTATTTTCTGCAAACTCTTGAAGACCTAGCTCTTTTGAGTAGTCAACCTTTAAGTTTTCTTGGCAGTAGCTTGATGTTCAGGAGCACTGGGAAGCCCCGGTCTGGGGCAGCTATGGGCGGTACAAATCCAACTACCATAACTTAACTTAACAGAGGATCACCATAAAATTGGTGGCTTCACCATTCATTCCTTCAGTGACATAACCCATTTGTTTGTTCTTATCTTGTAATGACTTCAACAACATCTCACTGTAATTGAAGTAAAACCTGGCACTGGTAGGCATGATCAGGTGAATGCTTCGCTTCTATGTAGAGGATTCCTTCTGAACCACCAGTTTATACAAGTCTCACAAACATGAGATACATCTCTGGGTAGACACAGTTGACTGATGTCACCAGTTTCCACAGGTTCTTGGTGTTTAGGACCATATAGATGGTACTGTCTTTCTGCTGTATTGTTCTGTTGTCCCTGTGGTGTAAATGAGGAATTGAATTCAGGTCCAAACTGGTGATGTTGAAGTTAGGAACTGAAATGGTTTGGGGACTGACACCCATGTGTTTCCCAGGCCGGAGCTAACCTCCACATGTGCTGGCTGTGCCTCTGTGACTGTGCAGGAGGCCGTCACTCTGGGAGCTGACACATTAGCCCATGCTGGCTGCAGTTCACTGGGATGAGATGCCTAGATGGGGCATCAGTCACCATTGTTACTCTTCTCGTGCCAGTGCTAGAGTTGTAAGCCATAGGAGGAGAGTGCCTCTAGTCACTGATTCTGATTGCCTTTAGCATACAACTTGGCTGACATTATCTCACATTTTAAAGGTCTTTGTTTGCCCTTATGGTAAATTTATCAATACACAAGTAGTCATGGAACTTTTATATGACAGTCCATTTCATGACAAGGAAATACAGTTTGCACACATTGCAGTTCCTTTCCTCTCTTCCAATGGGGAATGGGTAAACAACACTCCTGAGGTACATTTCTGAAAACCATTCCCTTCCAGCCAGGCTGTTGCGCCTATTGTTCTCACAAAGCATTATGTATTGGTCAGGCATTGCCCTGCTTCTGAAATTTGAAAGATGGTGCGCAATCTGCTCTTGTAGTTTTACGAGTGGAAAGCACAATCTCTGAAGCATAAGGTGCGTTACTCCTGAATGATCTCTGCTGCCTTTAAATATATATACGTCTGCTAGTGTCCTTCACCTCTACCATTCTCTGAATGGACATTCTCCTTATGTCAGATGTTCATCTTGACCCTTGGTGCCTTTTAGATGTCCAGTTTTCAGGCTGAGAATGTTTGTCCTCTGAGCCAGCTTGCTGCATAGGGTTTCCTTCATCAATTATGGAATCAAGGAGTCAGTTAATCAAACAATCTGTATCCTCATTTAATTAATTAAAATCAGATAGCTATTACAATAAAACCATAAAGTAAGTACAATCCATTGCAAATGGTGTCTAACGAAGAATTAATTGTCATATAAATAAATAATTACATAATAAAAAAATAAAATCCCCACACATTAAAATAATAGCCTGTTCCTTTGTTTGACATCACCATTGAGAAAGCTAGCCATCCCAGAACAGGTGACTTCACCAAACAGCAATTGTAAAAAGATAAAGAAAAGGGATTAAATAACCTTTGGGATAGGTGTATAAAACTTGCAAAACAATATCGAGTACAGGATGAATTGTGCAGAAACATGATCACAAAACCGCAGCGATAATTGATCGTGCGAACCAACCCTTTGCAAGCATAAAAGGAAGTGCACAGTACCCAGGGGCGGCTCCTCCGTAATGGAGGAGGAGTGTCGCCCCACTGCCAGCAGATAATAAATTAAACGATAATAAAACATTGTTATTATCGTTTTATTTATCCCTGTCTGCGCTTCTTATGTGGGAGTGGGAGGTGCTGGGCCGGGCCATGGCAGGGAGTAGTAGTGGGCACTTGTGCATGTCAGTTTGGCAGGCCTAAGTCAGGCTCCCAGGCACTGTCTGAGCGGGAAACGAGGCCGCTCAGACCAATCCTGGCGATGCTCTCATGCTAAAAGAGCAGCGTCTAGATTGGGTTGGGAGCCTGTGCTTTCAGGTCCACTCACTTCCGGAGGAAGAGAGGAGCAGGAGCAATAACGCGGCCGACAACGGGAGCGGAGCGGCAGGTAAGTGATATTTTAATTATTTTTATTGCCCAGCCCCTCCTCCCACCCCGCACTGCCCTACAAGTTTCTATTGGCGGCAGCCACCACTGAGAGTACCCAGCTCACAACGTGTCAGTACAAATGTATGCTGGGCACTGGGCACCCGACTAACCTAGGGCCCCACAATAAACACAGTGTTCACCAGTGCATAAGAGATCTTACAGATGATTTCTGTAATTCTCTCTTCTCCCCGGGAGGAACAACTGGTAATAGAAAACACCTTTCTATATTAGCCCATGCCGTACTTAAGTACCGAAAGGGGATTATGAAATAATTCTGACCTGCCAAGTTAGTAGTGTACTGTTTTAATATAGTGAATCAATGGAATCCTTGTTACTCCATATAATGACAGGCAGTAATAACTGTTCTGTTGAACGTGGTCTCCAGTATGGACTATAAGAGTAAAGGTTAAAGCTTAAGGACAACTTCTAGGTGTTGTAAATCGAGTTCTTTTTGACACATGTATGAGAAAGTATATTGTGGTATAGAAAGTAAATGTTTTAGAAATCCGTTCTTTTTCGTTTGGAGGGTAGATGCATTAGCATTAACCCCGGGCGGAGCAGGCGAAGTGCCTCTACGCGGAGTTCCACAGAGTTGGAAAAAAACTCAGTGGAACTCCGTCTTCCTCCCAAAGTAATTATAGTGCAAGAAAGGCACTTGTCTGCCGTAGCTGCCTCCTCCACGCCATGGCTGCTCTCCTTCCTCGTCCCAGCCGTCCTTCTTCTCTGCTAACCCCTACGTTGTACGTCTTGCGCGTGCGCATGCGCACTCACAAGACGTACAACGTAGGGGTTATCAAAGAAGGATGGCGAGGAGGAGGAAGGAGAGCGGCCATGGCGAGGAGGAGGCAGCCACGGCAGGTAAGTGCCTTTTTTCTTACTTTACAATTACTTTGGGAGGGTGGAGAGGCCAGCTAACTACGCTCCACCACGGAGTCGTAGTTTTGCCTAAACTCCGTGTTCGCAACGGAACGCGGAGTATGCAAAACTACGTAAACTCCGCTGGCGGAGCGTAGTTACCCGCCCGGGCTTAATTAGCATAACCCCAAAGAACTGCCCCATAACAGGCTGTGGGCACACATTTAATGGCGACAAAGTATGCACACCTCCAACATCATGGTCCGCCTGCCTGATTTAATTGCAGGCAGACCTTAGATTTGGCTATGGTGATGACTACTGCGTCACTGCCATAGCCAGACATACCTCTCCGACAGAGTAAGGGTCATCGGAGAAATGGCTACCTGTCTGCCCACCCAATCAGGATGGGTGGAAATGTAGCCATTTCTTTACTGTACATCACGGCCAGCCAAACCCTGTGGATGAGGACAGTAAAAATCAAATAATGCCCCCCCCCATGGGACATGACTACCATGGCGAGGAGCACATTATCTTTTTATTTTCAAAAAGAAAATCCCATTTCTGGATTTTCTTTTTGAAAATAAAAAAAGAAAATTGTTTGGTGCAGGATTGCGTCATGCTGAGGCAGCCCTGCACCAAACAGTGAAATGTATTGACAGAACCGCCATGTCGGTAGTTTCTGCCAATGCATTATAAATAACTGACTGCTTGGTGGTCATTTATAAATTTGACAGGCACTCCCTCCACCATGTGTATGGAGTTGTTTACGTCTGTAAAGAATTAAATCAGGCCCACAATCAGTGAGGAAGCCCACCCAGGAGCCTGACCAAGCCAAGAGTGTTGTAAGTACTGGGAAGTTGTGGCCTGGGGCGAAGGATCAAACAGTCCCCTCGAAAGGACTCTCCCACCACCCATCACATAATATTTATGTACAGATAGATAAACTGAAGACCTGCCTGATCCATCAGTGGATCTCCATGCAGCCTTTCAGGGCTTTTAATGGTGGTGTTAGGTTATGTTATGCAGATTTGTAGTGCGCATTATCACCCAGTTAGTGTATCCTGTTGCTATGCAATTGTAAGTTTAGGCACACCTAGGGTCTTGTGGGACTACTCGAAAAGCCAGGTCTTCAGCTTCTTGCGGAATTCAAGCACTGAGGATGAGGCTCTTATGTGTAGCAGTGTCACGATCATGCGTAGGTAGCAGGGGGAACCACATACATTATACTGGTATACATGCATAGGGATGGTTAGTGTGTGTGTGTGTGTGTGTGTGAGTTAAGAACTACATCTCCCAGAACACCTGGTGACCACATGGTAGCAGCAGTCATGAAACTACATAAGCACCGCCTGCAAGCAGCCCGGTGCTTGTCAATCATTTGATGTCAGCCTGCTAAAGATTCTGCCTGGATATCGTCGTGCTGGAGCACGCTAGGGGCTTGTTGGCTTCTGTGCTTCCTCGTCTCCCACCCCTCCCGCTGTCGTTATTCTTTCATTGAAGACGCACTGGAGCGCGTTCGTGAGCTGGTGAGAGGCTCATACAATTTCCCTTTGAGTTTTCCTTTGAAGACGCGCTGAAGCGCGTTCGAGAGCCGTTGAGAGGCTCCTGCAACGTTCCTTTGAATTCCCAAGACGCGCTGACGCGCGTTCGAGGGCCGGTGAGAGGCTCGTCAGTCTGCCTTTGTTTATTCCTTCGAAGAAGCGCTGGAGCGCATTCAAGAGCTGGAGAGAAGCTTTTAAAAGCCTGCAATTATTTGTTGTTTAAGACGCACTGGAGCGCATTCGAGAGTTGGAGAGAAGCTCTTAAAGCCTGCAATTATTTGTTGTTTAAGACACGCTGGAGCGCGATCGAGAGCCGGTGAGAGGCTCGTTCAGCTTGCTTTTGTTTAGTTTCCTTTGAAGACGCGCTGGTGCGCGTATAAACAAAACTCACTAAAGTGCCATTAAGAACAGACGCTCCTTTTACTTCTCGGCGGGTGCGCAGGAGCGTTACCTTCTACCTTCTGCAAAGGGAACACAGCTACTCAGCTAAGTACAATTGTTTCCATTTCAGTGGTGCAGATACTTAACAGACTAAAGGTGCTAGTGCTGTGCTGTCAAGGGAATGAGCGCTTATTTATTTCTTTGGTTTATTTTGGGATTTTTTATGTTTTTACATGAGGCTGATTGCGGCAATACCGAAGTAAGTGCTTACACATAACCCTTATTAAGTCTCACCCATATAATTACTGCAGATGTTACAAATGTGTTGTTCTTGTGTTTGCTACAGGGAACACGGTGCTAGACAGCTGGAGTAGAGAGAATAGGACTGCAACCTACAACTCCAAGCCACCTCCTCATCGTGTGTTTCCAATGCCGAATCTTTATTGTTTCTTTTGTCCCTTTTTTCCCTTTCCCCCCAAATGGTGTTTCCTGTTTGAGTGTAAGATATGTACTCTCAGGACATTCCATGACAGGGAGTAGGGTTAAGTAGCATCGTACATCGCTCCCGCTGTATCTGGCTCTTAAGGTTAGTGGTTTACCAGTCTGTGTCCTGACAAGCAGCAGGTCATTCTATGCTTTAAGAGCAAAGTAGGAGAAGGGGCTCAACCGCCAGATCTGTTTTTCTGTATGCATGGGATTTGAGCAAGTTAGAGTCGAGATGAGCGGAGGTGTCTAGAAGGTTTGTGGAAGCAGATGCGATTGTTGAGGTATGCTGGGCCAGTTTTATGAAGTGACTTAAAAGAATGGACGAGGAGTTTGAATTGTGCTCGTTTGTGAATGGGGAGCCTGTGGAACTTCTTCAGATGCGGTGTGTTGGGAGTGCAGCATAGGACGTTGAGAGTGATTGTGGCCGCCGAGTTCTGAATGGTCTGCAGTCTTCTGTTGAGTGGTGCCCCAGTCTGCCCATCAGGCCATTGGCTATGCTACTTCTGGGCCCCGTGGGCTTCCCTGGAAGTTACAAGGGGTGAATGGCATCAGGTATGGCAGGGCTTCTGGATCACAGCCATGATGGAGGAATCTCTAAGTGTTCCCAGGGGACCATCCAGGATTTCTCGGTTACCCATCTTGACATGGAGCAAAGGGACAGGGTCAAGCATAAAGGTGTGGGCACCACTGGCCACTGCATGCCTTCAGGCCTGTGCTCGGTACATGGTCTGCCACAAGACATAATAGAAGAAGGCATGCTGGTCCCAATCCTTCATCAGAGTAGCAGAGGGTGTGTGTGACCCTGTCTCATGCTAGAATGGAGGAGGCAGCCAATGAGGCAGCTATGGGGACAAATGATGGCAGAGGGAGTAGGCATTCCGCCTGGCTACAGTACAGGCCTTTTATTAAAGTAAGGGACCAGCCTATACATGGATAGCCCACCAGAAGAAACTCCAGTTCCAGCATTGGGTCCACCAAAAAATATTGGCAGATCAGGCTGTGGATCTGGATAGGATGATCTTTGGCTGGCAGTGTTACCTCCTTTAAATAATCCCATGGAGAGGATATGAGCCTTTCATATAAAGATAAGCTCAAACTCCTAGCATTCTTGGAAAATACCCCCAGGTTGTTAGGAAGTATTAATGTGGGAATTTACACTTGTACTTTGGTGGGACAATTCCTGGGCCCAATTAGTCAGGAAAATTTCACCATTTGTCAATGGCTGCTATGAATACTGCATTGGAAGTCTGCCTACAATGTAAACCTTCTGAAGATGGATACAGTGGCTTTCACGGAGAATTCTCTGGCAGCCTCGTGATGAACTCTTTCTGACTTTTTTCCTTTTCCACCGCGAAGAAGGAAGAAAACCTAGCATAATGGCAACAAAATTACTTCTATAAAGATGGCGGATTATACTTCCCAGTTTTTGGATGGGACAAGGGTTATGTTATATTGGCAGACAGGAAGGTGCCCATCCAAACTCTAAATCATACCTTACATCATGAGATTGGCGTTCGCTACATAAAAGGGAGCTTGAAATGCAGGCCTTTTGTCTTGCCTTGGTGTGTAAACTACCAGCCCCACCAAGTGCCACGAATCTCATGGTGGACTAATGCATTATAGGTTATGTTACAGCATTCCAGCCAGACCTGCATACTGTCACTCAAATGCGTGGCATTTGGCAGGGCTGCAATCAACTGAGCATATAAAAATTGCCCACAGGGTATAGGTGATTGTTGGGGATTATGGCATTATTACATTAGGGCTCACTCTGTTAGTACTGTTGTTGTGGTGGTTTGGCTAACGCCTGTGCTGGTCCCTGTGCAGCACAGGTCTTCAAACTGTAGGGCGCGGCCCCCCAGGGTGGGGGGGGATCATCAGAAGGGAGCACAAGTCCACACGTCTGCGGGTCAAACTTAAACTCAGTCGCTGATTTCTTTGGTGGATTTTGTAATCTGAGTTGTTGTGGATTTTTGGCTTATTTTTAAAGGCAGTTATTAAAGCTCTTATTCTCAATCTGTATGCAGGCAGAGCCCAGTGGAAAAAGTGAGGTGGGTACTGAGGCACCTGGACACCTTGCCTGCCACTTGCCTGTGGCCTGGCCAAAGGTAAACCCGTCTGCGCCCGTCCATGCCAGGACTGCACCCAGCGCCACAACCCTTGATCCTCCCTTACCCCGCAGACACACCATCGCTGACTCCTACACCCTCGATCCCTGACGCCGCAACAAACACTGCCACCACACTGAACCACTGATTCCACGGTAGGACCTTTCACCTGCACCCACTGCCACTTCACCTGCAGAGCACACACACCAGCCCACTGACCAGCCCCACCCCAAACACACTCCAGACACAACCTAAACAAAAACACCAACTCGCATGCGCCCTTCTCAACACACGCTCACGATGTAAACACACTTACGAGATTTGGGTCCTCATCTTCACACCCAACATCCTCTTTCTCACTGAGACCTGACTCAACCTCACTTCTGCACCGACATTTCAACTGCAATACCCGAAGGATACAAGATCACCCACCACGACCGCATCAACAAGCCTGGCGGTGGGATCACCATCATACACAAGGAATCCATCCATCGCACCACCACAAATGACAACATCACCCCAGCCACGGAACACCTCAACTTCGGACTACAAACAGACAGCAAAACCCCATCAGGGGCACCCTTACATACCATCTTCCAGGACCATGTCCAGCCTTCGCCGACTTTATCGCTCCCTCGGTCGCCATAGACTCCAACAACTACATTTTACTCTGTGACCTCAACTTCCATCTCAACTACCACAATGACATTAACACTGCCAACCTCCTCGATAGCATGAACATCGGACTCATCCAACTCGTCCACGATCCCACGCACACCGCAGACCACACGATAGACCCCATCATCACCTCCAGCGGCTATATCAGGTGCAGCTACACTATGAAACTCACCTGGACCAACCACGCCATCGTCCCCTTCAACATCACCAGTTCACAGACCTTTTCCCCCAGTCTGCCAACGCCCCCCACCACAGCTGGAGCAGTCTCAAAGGACACATGGATCAACGCCCTCAACCCCACCCACCCCATCTCCTCCAACAACCTAGAGCAGAACGTCAGAAACCTCAACAATTGGATCACCAACTGCGTCAACAGCATTGCTCCCATCAGCAGCAACACCCATACAAGGTCCACCAAGCACGCTAGCTGGTACACTGAGACTTCAGATCTGCTAAACGACACTGTAAACAACTGGAAAGGAGATGATGTACCAACAGGGACACGACGCACAAGACCACTTTCAAGACATCCCTCAATCAATACCACAGACAGTTGAGAGAATCAAAGAAAAAGGCCTTAGCCTCACACATCAAATCAAGCTCCAATAACTGCAAAGATCTATTTAAAATCGTCGAAGAATTCCCCAACCCCTCAGCAGCAACAAACAACATTTTTCCCTCACAGGAACTCTGCGACAGACGTGCATACTTCTTACATGACAAGATCATCAACATCAACAGAGGCTTCAAACCCCAGCCTAAGGTCACTGGCGTCTTCAAGCAACACAACGACCTCACTACCACCACACACATTCTGACTAACCAAATGGAGCCAGCTCGCCCCACAGGACACTGCCTCCATCATGAGCTCGGTCCACTCAAGGGCCTCAAGATCTCACCACATCTTCAACCTAGGCAAAGCCAGAGTCAGCTACGTATTCACCACCTTGTTCAACACCTCAATTGCCACAGCACCCATCCCCGAGGACTGGAAACACAGAGAAGTTAACGCCCTACTAAAGAAACCATCGGCAGACCCCAGCGAACTCAACAACTACTGACCGATCTTCCTGCTCCTGTTCCCGGCCAAAGTATTAGAAAAAGCCATTACCAACAACTCTCCTCACATCTGGAACGGAACCTCCTACTCAACTCACCCAATCCAGATTCCGCAGCAACCACAGCACTGAGACAGTCCTCATAGTGGCTACAGATGACATCCGTGCCCTTCTTGACCGAGTAGAGACTGCGACTCTGATCCTCCTAGACCTCTCAGCAGCCTTTGTTATGGTCTTCAACAGCACACTCATCACAAGGCAACATAGGCATCCAAGGAACCGCTCTCAGATGGATCGCCTCTTTCCTCTCCGGAAGAATGCAGAAATCTGCCTTCAACTCCAAACACAGGGAAATCATCTGTGGAGTACACTCAAGAATTCTCGCTCAGCCCCACCCTCTTCAACACTTATATGACACCTCTGGGCAGCATAGTCAAAACCCACAGATTCAACATCATATCTTACGCCGACGACACACAACTCATCCTGTCCCTCTCCAAAGACACCACCAAGAACAACTTCCACAACTGCATGACAGATGTCACCAACTGGATGATGGACAACTGCCTGAAGCTCAACACAGACAAGACAGAGGTACTGATCTACGGAAATGAAAGCTCCTATGGGATGCGTCCTGGTGGCACTTGGAACTTGGACCTGCTCCTACCCCACTGACCACATTAGGAACCTAGGCATCATTCTGGACAACAAGCTAACCATGACGACTCAGGTCAACTCCGTCTCCTTCGCCTCCTTCTTCATCCTTTGCATGCTTTGTAAGATATTCAAATGACTACCCTAAAGCTTGATACACACCATCACCCAGGCCCTCCTCTCCAGCCGACTGGACTACGGCAATGCTCTCTACGCAGGGATTGCAGCTCACCTCCTCCTCCGACTACAGACCATCCAGAACACTGCAGCTAGACTCATTGTGGATCTCCCTAGATGAACCCACATCACCCCCTACCTCAGGGAACTCCACTGACTCCCTGTATGGAAAATATGCCAGTTCATTCTCCTGACCCACGCATACAAGGCTTGATCCATACTTGATCCACCGCCTGAACTTCCATCAGCCCACCAGACCCCTCCACTCTGCTTCCATTTCTCTAAACCTCACCCCTCGCATCCGACATAGCAAATGCGGAGGTCGCTCCTGCTCCTACCTAGCAGTAAAGACATGGAATGAGCTACCCTTCATCTCCAGACCTCCCCATCTCTTTCAGAATTCTGAAAATCCCTCTAAACCTGGCTATTCGGCTAATAATCTGGACCCTGCCAGCACCTGGATACACTTGCGGGTGACAAGAAGCACTCTACAAATCTACTGAATGATTGATTGAGGCTGATGCATTGTGCTGAGAAAACAATCTGCAGTACTTTTTACAAGTGTCTGCAGATATATTTGTACATCTAATGTTTATAAATAACACACCACAGTGTGGCATTAGTGAGATCATGCCAAAAATCTGCATTACTTTCTTTATTGCAAGAGATTAGTCTATACGTGAAGTTCAAGTTTGTAATAGAGGTAATGCACAGGGCATGTTTTGTTTGGCAAGGACTGTATGGCACAAAAATTATTAGTAAGTTATAGATGCTTTGTATAGGTGTTGCAACAGTTTCACCAACCTTTTGTGTTATCTTTGCTCAGGTTAGAATATTTACGTAAAAGGGCACATTACATACATTTGCAATGTCTGCGGTCTGTTTGTCAGACACTCTTACCACTGACCGACCAGTGAAAAAACACAGTCACATAGGGACTATTGAAAAAAGACTGGTGCGCTAACAGGTGAACAAATTGCAAGTCATCAGCTGTTGCGTGCTGCAAATGTCATTTTTGTCCTGGCTATTCGATACAAATGTTGTCGCAAAAGTGCCTACATCCACTGATTTTGTTTTTCATCATTTTGTACACCAGTGCAAAACGTTATATATCTCGGAAGATACTGTCCAAGTTCCAGAATCCAACTTTGCTGAATTGTGCCACATACTTCAATGATATACCTTTAATTCACACACCTATCATTGCAGGGTATTTTTGAAGAGACAAGCCAAAAACTCATACCTGTCACAACAGCGTGAACACAAATTCTGAAATTCGGAAGTGTGTAAAAGCAAAGTTCACTACGTGTGAACAGAGGCAATGTTGATAAACTGGTTCTGATATTCGTGTTTTTGGTCAAATGTGCTTTTTAACATACCTAATTTTTGTTGGAATGAGCAAATTGATAGAGCTTGGATGTTATTATTAATTTAATCTCTATGAATTCACCTTGGGGGACACATGATTTATGACAATAATTTATGGATATGACAATTGTGTGTGTAGAGTTATCATGTTTCGAGAACATGCATGAGATTAAGTTTGATGTAGATACTGCATCGTAAAAGCATGCAGAATGTTAGACGGAGATTTGTAATGGCACCTAACCATAGATGAAACTAATGAGAAGTAAATAAATCTATTGATATATGTTTACTTTATGCACAAATGAACCAATTACAGACAAACGATAACATGAATTACCTTATACGTGTATGAATAAAGTTGTTTTAGGTATTAAAAAATGGACAGTAACATTAGAATGTGAAATGTGAGTACTAATGTTGATGAGATAAACAAATGCCATAATATATTGTGCTTCATAAAGGTTTATTTTAGATATGCTTTAAAACATAACGAGTGATGAATTAAACTTGCAACGTGAGAAGAGATTTAAAAAACTAATATGCAAAATAATAATGAGGTATTAATTAGTGAGGTGTTTTAAAAAAAATGATATGGGTACTTTATACCTACATGATGTAATCATAAGTCATTAATATGCCTAATTGAAGAACTAATGTACCGTTTTCAAGGATGTGAAGTTCATATTTTAGAATAAACTTAGCGCGCACAGACTGCATTTTGTACAGCCCTTAAACTTCTTTTCCTTCCTAGTATGAACTAATGAACTGAATAGTCTGAACCCTATGAGAACTTTTTGTAAAGTTTCTACCTGTGCTCTAAAACTCAATAATTCCTTTCACACTTGTAGACTACTTGACCGAACTTGTAATAATTTTGTTACTTCTTAGAGTACATGCTTGGGAACAGACTGACAAAGGATGAGAGCATGTACTCGCCTACTTCCTAAATGTTATAAACAATCGAATGAATAAAAATCCATGGTCTTATGGAGAATGTAAAATAATGGATTACTTATTCTTCCGGAATTGTACGTTTTACCTACTATATCATCTCATCCTATCGAAACTGACCAATGGGACAGAATGCTCCAATCAAATTGGTGATGTCAAGGGGTGTGAACCAGAAATCGATGGAGTGTAATTGCCTAAAGTGCAGACAGGGGCAGTTCCTATCTTACCCACCTTCTCGACCCACCTTGTGGTACAGAGACTGATGATTTGGATTTGGATTTGGATTTCCGGAAACTAACGCGAACTTCTGCCTGGAAGGTTTCCGGCAACAGCTGTGGCGTTTCATGCTGCAGTGCAGACAAGGGCAGACGAACCTCTGCAAGTACTGGAACTGGTCATTTTGGCGATTACTGAACTTACATCTATAAGGTTTGTATGAGGGTCATATGCTTTAAAGGAATCATTTCTCATAATATAATCTTCCCAGGCAGAGGAATGATTTCCTTCAAATTTGATTCTTACACCTTTATTAATGCTTAGTAAAACTCTATAAGTCGTAAATCAGTTTGGCATGAATATTTCCTTTAAAATGCAATAAAGATACCAACTGAGATAATTATTCTGCTGATTCTGTCCCATTCATTTGTTGAGGTCATGCCATATGTTTCTAAATTAATTTGATCTGAACATTTATGCCTGAACCAAGACCATTTGATAATGAATAGATGCTAACTATTATCTTATTCCAGGTCCTGATAATAGTTCATCCCCTAAATATTCTAGTCCCTTTCAGCACAGAACAAGATCCATCGGAGGACCTAAGGAGAGCTGGGAATGGTAGCTGAGGTTATTCTGGGAAAATCTATTCTGTAGAAAAGTACTGTAAGGCCCAACACGTCTACGCTACAACAGTTTGCAAATCCACTTCTAGTCAGATACTCCTTTATTTGTTATACAGAATGAGTAAAGTGGCACTGAGAATGAGAAACATATTGGGTGAATGAATGGTTGAATTGTGATTGTAGGGCATTTTCTTTACTGAAGCATATGCTACAAATGTACACTGTGAGGCAGGGGCTCATAATGCAGCAAGGAAAGAGTGATATTGAGATATGTCATCCCTATCTGAATCCTGAGGAAAAGCCTACTTCTCCCCCAAACAGTAAAGTTATTTCCTTGTTGGTATTTCTGTGGCTTGTTTATGCGCAAGCTTCAGAACTCCTCAAAGACAGAACAAGGCTAATATATAGTCACTAGTTGCTGCTCTCAAAGGAGCTAAATATGAATAGTTTTGGGCGCTTGCCAAAACTATCTTTAGGGGAAGTACGCTGCGGCAGGCCAGGAACCAGCAGCCTAGGACTCACTACTAGGAGTAGTCTAGGCATAGGTGATGGTTAAGGACACAAAGCTCTCCAGCCCTGCCTCCCATTCCCCTCTTTCACCATTCAGCACCTCTTTTCTCAGCAGTTCCCTGCCCTGTCTCTCTGTCGCTTTAGCATTCCACACAGCCTGTGGTCTACAGTCTGTCTGCTAGATGCTAGATATGGAATGTTTTGGTAATGCAGGGCATGCTAGCCTATCTCTCTGCAGACATTTATGTTGCCAGCTGAGGAGCGCTTATGAGTCTAGTCCCACTTGTAAGTATTGTAAGTATATGGCCCCATGACCATACACCAGTGCTGGTCTTGAAGTGGCATGCTTTGAGGATGGCCAGTTCAGTGTTTCTTGTCCCTTTACTGTTTATCTAGAATTGGAGTGGAAAATCACGCTTACCATTAATGATAAGAGAAACCGAACATGACACTTTTTGAGAGAAAATTAATAAACGTGCATCAAATGCACGTTATAGAAAAGATGACAAAAGCAAGGAATTTTAGTTACTGCATCGTAAAAGCATACAGAAAAATATTAGTATAGATAATATCATACGTATAAGGAACATAGGTTGTGATTTACTAAAGAAAAAGACCTATATTTTATTAAAGTGTGTTAGAAAAAGCGCAAATGATGAACTCTCACGTTATACAGTTTACTTCTAATCGTTTCTGAAATATGAAAGAATAACTACTGAGATTTATCAAATGGTATGATAAATCTTGATTATGATAGTGAATTTTACATAAATCTATTTCTTTGTGTGTGTAACCGTGTGCACCAAAAGTGACAAAAGAAAAGTAGGTGCTACACATTTCTTTTTGATGATGCTTCTGTGAAACCTATAGAGAATGTACTTCACCTATATAACAATCTATTTTGTCGGAAACGACATTAAAAATATATGATTTGAAATGTATTTACATGTTGGTACATAAAAGTTATAAGTACCCTATATTGACAAGTATTATTTGCAATCCTACTAAATGTTCCTAAGCGCATAAGAAGTTATACTAAAAACTTGACATCTTCATATTCTTTTATGAATGTATGCTTATAATTCTATGTACTGCATTATATTACCCTAAATAAATAAGGGCCTGAATACATTCTCGAAGTTTTCTGCCTTGCAAAGCTCACTGTCTGTGAGAATTTTGCCCAGTGAGACACATTATGTGCAACAGTGTATTTCCTTATTGAGTTCACATGTATTGAACGAAAGATTTTGCAACAATTATGTTGCCATCTCAGGACATCTGCCTGGGAAACTGTCCTCTTGAACTTCCTCCTATGTCCTAGCTAAAGGAGCGTTATTTTAACGTTTCACATAGTGGATAGCTTAAGGACTGAGTAATTGTCCCACCTATTTCTCTGCATTTTGTGTCTTCTTCATGTGGCCTGACACACACTCTATACGAACTGACCAATGGACTGAGTGGTCTGACCAGATGAGGTGATTCCAGGAGGTGTCAACCCAGGAAAAGCTAAGAATATAACATTGTCTGACCTAATGGAGCTCTCTCTCAACTCTTGAACATTTTATGGCAACGGTGATGGTGACTGACGATTTGCTGTTCTGCATTGCTTGCTAATTACAAACTGCTAATGAAGATTTTTGCTGAACTTTCCTGGCAATTTGACTTGCCTGATGCGGACTCATCTGGCTTCTTTTCCGAACTGACGCATATGCTATATGCAATTGTGGTCTCTTCCTTAGGGGACTACTCGAACTGGCAAATGTATCCCTTTCCTGACCTCTTGAGCTTTTGGTACTTATTTGGACCCTTTCGTTATTTGACTTGTTTCCCTATGCGATCTATTGATGCACTTATTCTTCTAATATTTGATAAACTAAACTACATTTACTACTTTGGCTCAGCTGTCATGATTTATCCTTAGATAAGTGAGAGTGCATTTCCAATTTAGATTTACTAATGACTAGGGAAGATCCTATCAGAGAGATCTTAGCGCATCAAATTCTAATGTTATTATATTGTATTGCTTTAGCTGAACTCTTGATATGTGTGATTTTGGCTCGCCTACATTTCTTCAGGAGATTTGGGCTTGCAGTGATAATTCTTTACCTTGATAGTATTGTCTTGAGAGTAATCTACTTGAGCTTGATTTCAACTTTGTAATTCAGTTGTCCAATTCTTGGTCCTCATTGAATGACTGGTGAGACTCTTTATATCCAACTCCTCTCGGCACCCAGCAAGGTCCATTTAGGGCCAAGAGAGTGGTAGGTTCATTATAGAAATTCCCATCTGCTAGTTTTGGGGCCTAGTAAACTCTACAGCACTAGTGAAGCAAGACCCTCCACCAAATCGGGACTATGCAGGAAAACTGTCCACCCTGTCTCAGCCAGATCAGTCTTGAGCAATATACTAAGATTCCAATATAGCTGCAGGTAAAAAGACCAATTTCAAGATTTGCAGGTATTCACCTTCAAATGCGGGTCTGTTGACAGCTATGTAAAAGTGCAGGTATGCATTATCCCAGACTAACTGTTTGCAATTGAGTAGTGCTGGTACTCTCCTGTTAAAAGTATCAAACCACTGTTGGGAGGTGCTGGTACTCAACCTTTCAATTTAAGTAGGTCCAGGTAGTCACTACCTGATAGTCTGAAGATATGGGCTTGCTAGGGGTCTAAGGAAAACACACCAATGGGGATTTTTAGTTGGAGCTTCTGATGGGAGATCTAAATGTGGCTTTGTAGAGAGATTCGAAATGGTGTCTTGTAGAGAGGTGTATGAACGGCTGGGGCTTTGTAAATGTTTGAATGCTGCTCTGTAGAAGGAGGCCTGTCTATGGCTTTGCAGGTGGTGTTTGGAAGGAGCTTTGCAGATGAAGTCGAGGTAGGGCTGTGCCTATGTGAGAGCTTTCCAGATTGAGTGGAAATTTGCAGTTTTCAGGATAGGACTTTGTAGAGAAGAATTAGGGCGGCACTTGTCAGAGGAGGTCAAAATTTGGCTTTTATGAGGGGTATGGAAGGGGCTTTTGCTCCAGTGGAATTCCCAATGTGCTGCTGATTTAGTAAGCCTACTTTCCCTTGACTCCATCTGCCGCCTTCAGAAGCTGAGGGAGGCCTTACTTTAAAACATTGTGCTCAAGGTGGATGTAACCTCGGCATTCAAGAGTTTGAATACCATTGCTGTACAGTAATGTGAATTGCCAAAATTCACACTGAATGTCAGAGCAGAGCTGGTTTAATGCATGGGTGGAATTGTGGATGGGATATTTTAAACACTTGTACCAGGAGAGCATGCAGCCCCCTACTTCCCCAGCAGGCTAGAATGTATGCACCTCCTGGCAAAAACCATAGCCCCCAAGATCCCTGTGAGCGAGTAGCAGTATTTTCTTTTAGATCCGTCCCCGAGTCTCCACTCTATTTTTCCAAGCCGGCGGGCTGTTCAGCTGGTCCATAAAAACTAAAGGTTATTACTTTGATTAAAAAAGAAAAATATTAAATATCCTCGAATTTCTTTGCCAGACTTAGCAGTCTTTCTGTGGTCCACTTAGGTAGAAGTTTTGAAACTGGAGCATAACTCGAAGGAGCGCTTAATTTGTTAAAAAAAATAAGTGCCGGGGACCTTGTCAGGAGGCAACTGCAGCTTGGAAAACCTATTGCCCCTACCAGCGCTACGAGTGACAGTCCCAACACAACTACTAACCATCACACTCCTAAGAGTGTGACAATCAGACTATTCCATCCCCTGAATGCTATGAGAATGGCTTGGGATGCAGATATTAGTTGTTTTTGCTGTATATTTAACAAGTAAACAACTGTTGTTGTCCTAATCCCTAAATTAGCTATACAGTGCCACCATGTGGCAGACTGTCATAAGTCCCTGTGTTGGCAATTAAGTGCCAGTGCCGAGTCCCGGAAACCACTGGCTCAAATTAAGCACTGAGTCAAAGTGTGAAAGAATATAATCACAGCATAGCTTACATTTTTTTCTAGATCGGAATGCTAAAAGTATAATGTTTTCATCCAAAGTAGTTGTTTTCTTGTGGAATATCTGTCCTGCTGCACTAGAAAGTGTTTTAACCTGCAGAAGCTGTACCATACAAAAAAAAAGGCATATCCCACCTTATAATCTGTGCCAACATTGTTTTATTTCCTTGTAAATAGGGCACAATTTCCATTTTCATCTATAGCATTCAATACGCTACACAGTTTGCACTGTTCCACATATATGCTATTGGAAATATCTGCATTTTTTCCTACTTTCCTTACTAAAGGCACAATCTAATTGTTAAATCATATTACTATAAGATCATATACATGCTCACTGGCAAATCTGTCTTTTTAGCCAGTATCACTTACATCCCAAGTCTCGGAAGCCCATCTTTAATGGTCAAACAAAACTACGAGGCATGTTTACAAGAGTATTGTGTCACCGGAACGTCACTTTTTCTGACGTACCAGTGGCGCATTGCCCTGCACCATATTTACAAAGCAGATTTAAGCCACTTAGCGTGGCTTAACGCCGCAATGTAAATATGGAACCCTTTCACGCAGTTTTCTGCGTGGAAGGGGCGTGCAATGATTGTTGCTTTGGGTGTTCCACTACAACACCCATTGCTTTTTGATGCTGCCCCAGATTTACAAGGATGTGTAAATCTCAGACAGCGCCAAAAACTAATGCCACTGAATAGCAGGCGTTAGATTGGTGCAACAAGGAGAAATACTTTTATTTCTCCTCATTGTTTGCTCTTTCATTGTGTGTTGCATTCTGCAGCACACATAGAAGGAGCAAAACGCCATTAATGATGGTTTATGTGCAGAAGGTGTCCTTTCTTGCAAAAAATCAATCATTTAATAATGCGATTTGCTACTTTTACGTGTACTGCAGAATGCAGCACACATGGAAGTAGCAAATCGCCATTATTGATTGTTTATGTGCAGGAAGGGATACCTTTCTGCACAAGAACAATCATCCCTGCAACACAGGCACCCTTGCACCATGGCACAAGGGTGTCAGGGTTGGTGCTAGACAGCATTTTTTTGCACCAGAGCAAGGGAAAACACAGGGGTGCCGTGTATTTTTGTTAACCCCTTCGATGCTCATGACGAGCTCAGCTCGTCATGCTGCGCGGTCGGCCTGTGCACATGACGAGCTGAGCTTGTCACGACCACACCCTCGATCGGAATGTCCAGCACCTGGGCAGAATTCCGATCGCGGCGAAGCGGTTAAAACGGCGCATCCCTGCATTTTTTAAATGACGCAGCGCAGCGCTGCAAAATTGCATGTAACTATACCCCTGTATGTCCCAGAATGTAGAGTGCTGTTGGCTGAAAAAAAACGGTATTTTCTTGTGTCACACACAGGCTTTGGTATGGGGTCAAGTGGAAGCTGTGCTTTCACACCAGGCCAAAGAAAGTCAATAGATTTTTCCCTACATAAAAATGTCACACACAAGCACACCGAAAACATTGAAATGTCACACATAGGCAGATTGAAAACGTGGCAGCTAAGAACTACTCGACTTGGGATCTTATGAGATATTAGTGTTAAACCGCTAGCCTCTCTCCCGCCTCTACCGACGGTCCATTTCAAACACTCGTTAAAAATATGGTTTTACAAGGTCCAGCTTGCAGGCAGTTGCTGTCTAAATAGTTAAGACTCTCTGTTATGACACTGCTTGGTCACACTAATTATTTTAGTTTAAAAGACGTGTGTATGTACTCGCCATGAGTGATATATTTCTTTAGCTTAAAGGATGAAGTTGCGTTTTTGTTGTAAAAAACATAGCAGTAATCGGGTTTTGTGTAATATAAGCATGTGATTATCTGTGCTAGTTATCTGCAAGTACAAATATTTGCGCGCAACCAGCCAGCAATGTGAGTGAGGAGAAGGGTGGCTTTTTGTATGCGGTGTGAACAGTTTGTTGTGCTGTAGAGGAAGGTGTCATATCACATTTCCCGGCAGTTTAAAAAAGGAACAGTGGGAAGTGTCAGTTCGCGCTCCTTTGCACAGCTTTGCTGTCCATGATGTACCATGGAACCTTCCGCTGAACTGTGACATCATTTGTTGTGTCACACCTCCCACTGGCTTTACACAAACATTCCTTGCAAGCATACATACACCCAGTAAATGCACTAAACACACATATACTGCACAGTACTGCTCTATCCCTGTACTGTACCCTTCCCAGGCACACAAACATCCAGTGCAGAGACACTACTCTTGTGCCGCTCAGCACTCCACATCTACCTGATGTAGGCTAAGGGTGAGTTAAGCACAGAGCCGGGGAGCTTTTAAAACAGTGAGTGAGCCTGTAGGCCTCATTCCAGTGACACAGGGTATAAAGGACCTGTTCAATACTACCACCACCATGCTCATGTTGTTTAACTCTTGGCGAAGGCGGTAGCCTTTCACCACTATGAGAGTAACGCTTTGGGTGCCCCTCATAGTCCACCAAGAGCGCAATCTCTGAGATAGGCCTATATAAATATAATGGCGCATATGCATGATCTATGTTAACTGATGATTAAAAAATCAGCATTAGGGATCAAGAAAACAGTATAGTTGGGCACTCAGGGCAGGTATACACGTCTTTTGCAAATGACTTTTCCGTTCCAACAGGCTCTTTATGAAACCTGTCTTTTACTCCATCAACAAACGTCTTACACATGCATGGCCAACTGCATCACTTCGGAAAATGTACCACATCTGGGTCCATATCCTAAAATGACTTCACCTTGTAGACAATGGCATTTCACTGTTGAATCCATTTTTATAGGAAGCAACCTGGAGATGTAGCCAGCAGCAACAGAGACTGATCTTCATTTGTACATTATGACGCCTTTGATTGAGCGTATTTGTACGGTTTCTGTTTGTCCGTTTTCTCATAGTGTTATGAATATGGCTGGCAATATCACAATTAGTATAAAATGCCTGAAGGGCATAGGAGGTGCACCATTTATAAAGCTGTAACCAGGGTGCCTGCGATATGAATGCAGCCTTAATGAAACAGATGAAATTACAAATGTTGTAAATGATTTTACAGAGGAGATTACATATCACATTGCCCTTTCCTCACTGACAGAGACGATGAGGAATGTAGAATTCTTTATTGGTTTGAATATGTGTGTTCTTTTATTACATTTCTATTTTACATGTTGCTTTTTTATTAGTATAAATATTGTCCGGTCGTAAGCATTGCATTTGATATGAAAGTTATGGTCTGCATGGGTCTTGTGTGAATTATGTATTGTGTTCCTAACCATAACTTTCAAATTTTGTGTAATTCTGTAAAGCTAGGATTTTCTGTATGTTTGTTTGTACTGTGTGTATATGTATATATATATATATATATATATATATATATAGATATATATATACTCATACACACATATGTATTATTTATATATACATACCCACACACACACACACATATATATATTTATATAGGCGTCGCCACTGGGTAGTTATAGTTAGGTTAGCATTCCCATAATTTGTTTTCTGATGAATTTCCACTAAACTTTCCAAAAAAAGTGCTCTTTTATGCCTAGTTTGTGCATGGAAAGTTTTGGGGTCATCTGTCAAGCAGGGGCCGAGTAAATACGGGGGCCCAAAAAGCGAAATCCCCATTCATTTTCCATAGACTTCGTTAGGCAGGGCTACAGCTAAAATTGGTGGACGGAATTACACCAAATTTGGCAGGAAGCTAGCAGTGTAGCACTGACAACACTGACCAAACGGTATGAGGATGAGGGGCTGGAAGTCCTGTGCCTTGAATTGTATTATTACGCCGCACATCTCCAACATGTGGCTCATTGGCTCGACCCAGACAAGAACTGGGAGAAATGCTTGCTTGCAGGTAGAGTTGCGGCGGACTGCTTGCTGAATTTGTTGATGGAGGGCGTTGGGGTCTTGCAGGACGTCCCGTATTTAGTCTGACACATAGCTCTTATATGGCAACGATTTGTGAGGGTAGTATTCCGCAGAGAACTTTCCCTTTGGACACTGAAGGTAATGAAAAGTATGTCTTTTCAGGCATGGCAGGAGGGAGGGTGCACCTACTTAGGCAATTTATACCCCAAGGAGACGTTCATATCCTTCGAGGAGGCCCGTCACAAATTCACTCTCCCAATTTTTGCATCATGCAGGCCTTGCAGAAATGGCCAGGGCGGTTTGACCTACATACCCTGAAGCACCTAGTCCTTCACAAAAACTTGGGAACTCATGAGATGTGGTTCGGGTCATCACTTGATTGCACTGCTGTACAGGGCTATGCGTGTGGACACAGCGGGGTCACCGACCTGGGATCATGTAGCCTGGAACCTGGATCTAGACACCCCAATGGACGACGGGGATTGGACGCAAGTTAGCAAATTGACCCACACTGTCTCTTGTAATGCCCGCTTTAAATTGGTATATTACAACCTCCTTCATAGGACTTACCTTACCCCCAGGTACATACACTGAATGACTTCGACACATCCGGATAGCTGCCCGCGCTGTGGCGAAAGAAGGGCAGGCTTCCTGCACTAAGCCTGTCAGTGCCGATTGGTGCAGGAATACTGGAGACAGGTGGTAGATGGCATCACTAGTACCACGCGGGAAACATCGGTTACATCGCGGTCTTCACACCGCAATACCTTTACAACGCGGGCATTACAACACAAGTCATTACAATGACTTGCGCTGGATAGCGCTCTAAACTAAGGAATAGTATGATTTACTATTCCAACACCTTCCCTACTGTAACGTAGGCTGGAGTTGGAATAGTAAATCATACTATTCCTAAGTCCACGCTCTCCAGCGCAAGTCGTTGTAACGACTTGCGTTGTAATGCCTGCGTTGTAAAAGTATCGTGGTGTGAACACCGCGATGTAACATCGTATATTCGTACCATGCACTTGAACATGACGCTGTCCCCCCAATGCTTCCTTCTTGGTAACGTGTAGCAGCAGGCGGGCAGGAAGATGCACTACAAAATCTTACAGTTGGTACTGATCTTCGCACAACGGAGAGTCGCTATCACCTGGGGTTGATTACACCCGAGATCCCAATGTGGCATAAAGACGTATCGGAGTGGGCAGTTAGCAGAGTAGATTCACATGAAGCTCAATAGATGGGACAAAGAAATATGACCTAGCTGAATTGAGGACCCACAAATGACACTTTCCTAGATCCTGATTCAGATGAGACTGCATCGGACAGTGATAGCGCGGATGACGAGGGGGAGGGAGTTATATCCTGATACGGCTCTCCAACGCCTCTGAACAGCAGTTGCGGCTTATGACATATTGGTGGGGAGAACTCAGTTATCGCTTGTGGGGTTGTTTGATCGCCCAACATTCCAGTGACTCTTTACCGTTAAAGTGTCTTCAGTCATGTGTATTGTACCTGTCATCATGCAAGCTGCTATCTGCTGTTTTGCTTTTGCTGTATTGTTTTGCAAAACTGAAAAATAAAGATTTAAAAAAATAATAATAATTGGTAGGAAGGTAGATCTTGGTCCGCAGATTGTGCTTTTTGTGATTTGGTTTAAATTCGCTCAGTAGTTTTTTTAGAAATTAAGGGTAAAAAATATTTGTATAACTGGATGGTTGGTGTCCACAAGGGGCTCGAGAGACTCTCCTGGGAGCGCCAATTCAAAAGTAGAGTGTTCTGATTGGCTCAGGGAGCTTTATTTTCCTTGGGCCAATTCACTTCCGCAGGAGTCCGACTCCTGTGGGAGCAAACGCTCTGATTGGCTGCCAGCAACATCAGAAGAATGTTGCTGAGGGCTCAGGGACTTAGTCCCCTGTCCTGAAGTATAAAAAGCAAAGTGATATAAGGGGGCAAGGTAGTGATACCCTATCTCCATTGGGGGGTGGGGCCAAAGCGCCAAATAAAAAAACAAATTGGCAATTTTTACCACTGTCCCGCGGGACTCCCCCGGGAATGGAAAAAAAAACAAAATGGCTACCCAAGGCCGCATTGTGTAATTAAGTAGAGAGGGCACGCAGCCCCCCTCCCTGGGCCATTATAGGCCCTCCCCTGGGGCCACAAAGTTCACAAAAGCCTCCAAATGCCACTGGGATCCTATCCTCTGGGGCCAATTTCATTAATTAAGGGGAGGAACCGTCCTCCCTGAGAAATTATATGCCCTGGGGAGGCTACCACTGGGGTCAAAATGTGCCAAAAAGGGAAGGGGGCCATGCGGAAAGGGGAATGCTGCCCCTTCCCAAGACTTCTATGGCCCCGGGTACCCCATCTCCCGGGGCTGACTCACTTGCAGTGTCCCGGGAACCCCACTCCCAGGGCACAGCAGTTTGGCTGCCAGCACTGGCACGGACAGAGAAACTTGTGTTTGCTACCACCTGGTGGGAGCATTTTTTAAACTCCTGCCAAACAGGAGCAAACACAATGTCTGCTCCCAGTAGACAGGAACTTTAAAAAAGCTCTGGCCAGCTGGGAGCAGACTTGTGATCTGTTTTCCTGCACTCATCAAAAGAAATCAAGATCTTGCTTCCACCCGGAGGGAGCAGCATAAATAGATGCTCCCTGTAGACGGGAGTAATTCCGGCTCCCACAGCATGTGGGGAGCCGGCTGGGGCCAGGGGGGCCCGCGCGGCACCCAGCGTTGTGTATGGGTGAGCAACAGGGCACCCACCTATATTAAACATAGGCACTGGGGGATGGGGTGTCTGGGGCCAGAATAGGCTCAGGAAAGGGTGCTGCTTGGCCCTCCTCCCCTTAAAAAAAAAAAGGTCCAGGGGATTGGGGTTCCCAGGGCCTAATGAGGCTCAGGCAGGGTAGCCACATGGCCACCTACCCTTTAAAAAACATAAGGCCCTGAAAAAAACAAAGATTAAAGTAACACTGTAGTGAGGTGAGTATGTCAGTGACAGCATTAACATTTGTACTAAAAAAAACTCAGAAATTTACCAGTTATACTTAGCAGGCTTAAGTATAACTTGCGCCCCCACCATGCATTGCTTCTGACCTCACATATGACACCTCTCATGACATGTTCTATGACATCTTTTATGACATCACTGATGGCATCTCAAATGACATCATTGATTACATCAATGATGACATCACTGATGACATCTTCAAATCAATGTTAACTATAACTGGTGAATTTCTGTGTTTTCTTTAGTTCAAAACGTTAATGCTATAACTGATGAATTTCTGTGGGTTTTTTAGTCAAAAAATTACGTTGGCACTGAAATGTTCACCTAACTATAACGTGACTTTAATCGTTGTTTTTTTAGTGAAAAAAAGTATTGCATTTGAAAAAGGCATATAATGCCAAAACTCGTAATGCTGTTGGAATAAAACAGATCTCTACTTACCCGCAGTTGTGCTCCGGTCTGTCTCTATAGAAGGGACTTGGATTTGGAGATATATATATATACATGTGTATGTGTGTGTGTGTATGGGCTTTTTCAGTGAATATTTATATATAGATATATATATATATATATCCAATTACACTCCCTTGTGCCCTAGACGCACAACAAACAGGAACGGACAACTTTTTCAGCTGGTGCCAGATATTACTTTATTATTTAAAAGTTAAAGTGCAATGCTACTCATGACGCGTTTCGGGCCTCCTGGCCCTTGGTCACATATATATCTTGCTCCATTGTGTCGCCCAAATCCCTGCACTCACGAGCGGGTGCTTTTCACAGGAGGGTGCAATCGCGAGCCAACATTAACGCTTCATGGTAAAGGAATACCAGCACTCACGGGGGCAGGTAAACCCAGATTTTTAATGGGGTACAAGGACGCACAGACGCGTTTCGGCAACTGCGTTTCTCAATGATGGCGGGTGCCGCGAGATGACATCAATAAATACCATTCAGTTAATTGGTTATTTACACAATCCATCAACACCAACAAAGGACTTACTTATCCACCAACTCGTTAATGGTGCGGCCATCTTGTAACATGTATTGAGATCGCATTGTATCATATCTCAAATGTTGTTATGTACCCAAAATTATATTATAGGGATCAGTCATCATAATGCCCTGAATGGGCTCTTTACGTATATCAATACGGATGCCTCAATCCAGCATTCCCATCTCACCATACCAATAATTCTGCCCTGTATGGGCTGCACATATTTTCACTATCCCACATGGCCAGATGGCAAACATAGTATGATACTAACATTTGCGATTTCCTATACTGCCTACACGCCGATCCTACCTATGGTGTTGCTCAAACTACTTCATCTCGATACTGCAGGGATTAGAGGATCTATTTCTCCTTGCGCATTCTTCAATTATAGGTGTATTGCCAATTCCTCTCCACTATTTGTTGGAATCTTAGTTTGAATGTCAATGATGTATCTTGATTCTAGTCTACTGAGCATTAGTTGTCTATCACCACCCCTTATATCATTTGGTACATGGTCCACACAGAAAAACCGGAGCAGATCCCTATTGCTATCATAGTGGATCTCGAAATGTCTTGCCACCGGATACGTATCTTTGGTGGCAATGGCTCTTAGGTATTCAAGGACCCGCACTTTGGTTGGGTGTATGGTGCTCTCAATGTATCTTAGTTCGCAAGGGCACACTAGACAATACACCATGTGACTGGTGTTGCAGTTCATAAACTTTGTCATTTTCTTAGGCATCGTAAGACCTGGTACATCATATGACAGAATTTTATGGCTATTTTTGCAGGCCTTACATTTGCCACATGGGAAGAAACCTTTCATGCTGTCAAAAACAGCTTGTCTACTCTCTTTAGGAAAATGACTTTGTGCTAATTGATCTATCAATGATCGTGCCTTCCTAAATGTTAACAGGGGTGAAACAGGTAAGTCTTCCCCTATTATAGGATCAGATTTTAAAATCCACCAATTTTTTTGTAGCGAATTTCTGATGTCACTTGCATTGCTAGAATAATTGGTGATCATTCTAAATTCCTTTTGGCCTTCGTTTTTTCTTTCTAGCCCTAGAGATCTGGTTCTCATTCAACAGATCTAATCTTGATTGCACTTCCACCTTTCTCTTTGCCTCATCCAAGACTTTTATTGAGTATCCCCTGACCCTCAATGTTGGAATGAAAATGTTTTAGCTGAATTACCCATGCATTGTATGTTTTAAGTTAGCATTCGCTGCACCATTTTATGTTCAGCCGCCATTTTGAGCCATGATTGAAATTAACTTCTGTCCCTCTGTCTCTGCCCCAGCTGGAAGCAGCTGCGATAGTTTTCGTTTCTCCAAGGCTGAGCTTCGCTGTACTAATGAATACAATGTCTATGTCAGTACATACCTTTCCCACTAGAAAGGCCTGCTGCCACCCTTAGAGCGGCGAGCGCAGGCAGAGTGGCCTTGGCACTGAGATAGCATGTGCCCGGTCTCAGGATCGAGACCCATCCTTCTGTATCTCCTTTGTTCACCAGCTACCAACTGGAAATTTCCAGTTGGGGCGTGTCTTTGTTGTACATATCTGTATTGTCATGCTTGCTGAAGTCAGTCTCTCTGCAGCAATATAAGGAGGCTGGTCAGACCGGACTCCACTCGAGTGTACCCTGAATAAAACATACTTGGTTTGTATTCTCTACTGTCTGACCGACTCTTCATTTGTATGGAAGGCTGAGAGGTGATCGTGAGTGACCCGGTTGGCCCTAATCGGGTCACTTCTTTCAGTTGGTGCCCGAACAGGGACTCCATTGGGTGACCCATCCTTGCCCGCGGACGGGTGAGGAGGTCGGGCCATGTCAGGTTGGACGGGCGGACCAGGGATCCCTGCACAAGAGTGTTTTGAACTCGCAGCTGCCCCATCTGTCTGACCTGGCGGTGCCTTGCCCAGCGATCATCCCGACTGGGGTCCAGAACGGCGATACCTTTGGATCTGACCGTTTGGTCCGAAGAGTCGGCAGTAGAGAATAAAATAGTTTGACCTATGTGCACCAGGTGAGTTTGCTTTGGTTCTTTGTGGATATGGTACCATTTTGGTTTGTCTTTGGTATGGTCTGAGGACCGATTTTGGTTTGCATTTGGGACGGTGTGAGGACCGTTTTGGATACGAAGTGTTCGCGTACATTTTGCCCGGCAACATAACGAATTTGGCCTACTTTTGAAAATGCCAGTTTGTAGTCATTTCTTGGTTTCTTGTTGTCGTTGTTGTTCTGCTGATGCTCGACTGGAAGAAAGTCAGCCAGCACCTCCGGAAGGCACCCCTAATTTTGACATGTATGTAAAACATGGCATTGGCCCTATTATGTTTAGTACGTTTTGGCACAAATATACAAGGGACAATGCCAAGTTGCAGTAGCCGTTGAGGAGCACTTTTTATGAACAAAAAATTTGTTTTTTGCAGGAGAAGTTGTTTGCGAAAAGAAGTAGGCAGTCTATGTTTGATTCCCTCAGAACATGGCAGAAAGAGGCTAATCAGAGGCGAATGAAAGCAGAGAAAGAGGCCCGGAAGGGGAGGACGCAAACATTGACTCAGAAAGCTGTAGCGCATGATAGAGAGAAACAGGTGATAGGAATTGAACAAGAAGATAGGAAGTTTCGACTGAATGTTGATAAGTCTTATGTAGCTCGAGAGGAAAATGACGCTTTTGTAGAAGAATTGCTGGATGCTCGACCCCCCCCCCGTATGCCCCACAGAGGGTATATCCTGCTCTTCCCCAACAGGCTCAGACACCTGGTTCTTCTGCCTCTGCTGTCTCTGCTTCTGTTACTGTCGATCAAACTGCCTTGGCCACGGCACCCTCTGTCCATTCTTTGCCTTTGCCGTCTGTGGCAACTGTGACTGTTAGTGCTACTGCAACGCCTGTTGCTTCGGCGTCTCTTTCTCCAGCTCTTACACTCACGACGCAGCCGACAGTGACGTTAGTGCCTGCTCCCTCTGTTGTCACCCCCACTGTGTTCCTCCATTCCCCAGCATCACTGAGTACTGAGACACCGATGCGTGGCCCCGAGGATAGAGAGTGGACGAAATTTAAGGAGCGCATGGGGCACTCATTGGTCCGATCTGATGTGGGAGATGCAGAGAAGAAGGTGGTGGCTAATCAAGCGGCACAGTGGGCTCGTAACCCCATTTACAGTGTGGAAGATGTGTGGAGTGTGATGAAAGATTATGAGCCTTTCGTACAGCAACATGCCCTTAAGCACATGTCGGCTACTCTGATCGGTCTTTGGGAGCAGCATTTCAAGGGTGCAGCACCACAGATTATATATGATATTAGGGACCATGTGTATGTTACTGATATGGAGCCTGCTCATGTTTTTGGTAATGTTGCAATATTGGTTGCTTACCGGGGAAGGCTGCTGGAGAAGAGCCCCACCCCGGTGTCTCAGTTCCCGATGAGGGAGGTGCATCCTATATATCATCCTGAGATACCAGAGATACAGGATCAGCATGATCATGTGACAAAGCCCAGGGTAGAGGCCCGTTTCCAGGAACAGTGGGTTTACACTCCGTGGAAATGGAGTGAAGTCTTGTCCCTTAAAACTAATTTGCCTGACCCTAGGAAAAATCCTACTGCATACTATAAAGAATTGACTGAGGCCGCTTCATCAACGGTAATGACGCTTGCGGATATCGAAATGTTCTTTGGTTTGTTGGTACCTGTTGATATTTGGAGGCAGGTACATACACAGGACCACGTTGCCGAATTGGGTGGCACCTGGGATCACATTAAGGTATGGGACCAGGAAAGGAAGCCTGGTGAGAAGCTTAAAGCAGAGATACTTGCTCTGCCTGGCCGTATTATCACTTATATGCATTCCCTTATCCCAACCCGAAAGATTAATTGGGACAAGCTGTTGGCCTGTCGTCAGAAGAAAGATGAGAGTGTGTCTGATTTTTTCACCCCGTTTGAAAGTGTGTTTTTGGACTATAGTGGACAGGACTTGTCAATTGAGGGTGGTATGCGTTTGTTTGTTAGTAGATTTGTTTCAAATTTGCTCCCTGAGATCGCGACTCGATTACAGGCTTCCGAAAGCACCTGGTCCACATCCTCTCCTTCTGCTATTTTGAATATGGCACAGTATTATGAGCACAGGGAAAACGAGGATAAGGAGAAGATGGAGAAAAAGCATAAGGATTTGAAGATGAAGGTGTTGTTGCAGCAGGCTTCTCGAGGGAATGGTTGGGGACGTGGTGGTCCGGCTCGGCAGCTTCCTCGTACTAGCAGGAATACTACGCCGGTAGGGCTGAATCAGTGTACATATTGTAAAGAGGAGGGACACTGGTGCAGCGAGTGTCGGGTGCTTTTGCAGAAGGTGGCGGTCCATAGAGGACGGAGTTCTTGTGAACGGGGTCATGGAGATGGTGGTCAGGACAGGGCTCAGACGGCTGAGACATTGCAGGGTCGTACTGATCAGAACTAATTTGATGACCCTCGGGGCAAACAGTACTACCATGACGACTATGATACGGTTGAGGTGCCCGGGATGTCTTAAGGCTAGGACAGCCAGGGACAGAGTGAGGGACCAGTCTTGATACCTGCAGACCAAAGAGGTCCGTACGTTAGTGCGGATGTGCATGGTTCGACTAAGAAGTTTTGGTGGATACAGGTGCGACGAACAGCTCTATTTCTCGTTCCTTGGTCCCTGTGGCGGCTCTGTCTGGCCATAATAATGTTTCAGTGGCATTTTCTGGTGTACCGGTTGTGAGCCCCATTTCCAAACCTCTTGCGTTGACTATTGGTCCTTTTACTGTGGATTCACCATTTCTGTTGACGTCTAATTGTGGAGAAAATTTAATGGGTCTGGATCTGTTGAAGAAATTGCATGCTACAATATGTTGCTCCCCGGGGGGGGTGTCTACATGACGGTGGGTCCGAATGTCGTGTGCGCTACGCAGTGTCTGTCTAAAGATGCACCCCTCACTGCTAAATTTAAGGATGTGCCACCCACACTGTGGGCACCGGGCGACACAGATGTGGGTTTGTTGCAGATATCGCCTGTTTCGATTCGTGTCAAGGAAGGTGCTATTTTACCCTGCATTCCTCAGTATAAGATACCGCAGGCAGGGGAGCGTGCTTTGATTCAGATTGTGCAAGACTTGATTGAGAAGGGAGTGGTTGAGGAGACGACTGCTAATGTTTGTAACAGCCCCATTCTTCCGATCCTCAAACGGATGCCTTCGGGTCCCTCTGAGTATCACGAAGATGTTTACCGATTTGTGATTGATTTGCGTGAAGTTAACACAATAGTGATTCCTCAGTTTCCAGTGGTCCCTGACATTACGACTCTCTTGATGATGATTCCTTCCTCTGCTAAATTCTTTTCTGTTATTGACTTGAAAAATGCCTTCTTCAGCATCCCCATTCATCCTGACAGCAAGTATCTGTTAGGGTTCACCCTAGCTGGCAGAAGCTTTAGATTCTGTTGCGCTCCTCAAGGCTATACAGAGAGTCCAAGCATTTATAGTCAGGCATTGAAAAGTCAACTGGATTCCTTGTCGCTACCCACAAGTAATGTATTACTCCAGTATGTTGACGATCTGCTCATCGCCTCAGACACAGAACAAGGTTGTAGAGATAGTATGGTTAAATTGCTGCTCCATCTAGCTGACTATGGTCATAAGGTATCCCTCTCCAAATTCCAGTATTATTGACAGGAGGTCACCTATTTAGGTCACCTACTGTCGAAGGAGGGTAGGAGATTGACCCCTGAGCGCATCAGTACCTGCGCATCAGTGAAAATGCCTGTTCCGCAAACTCAGAAAGATGTGTGCACTTTCATAGGTATCACTTTCTATTGCAGGCAGTGGATACCTGGATACTCATTGTTTGTTAAGCCTCTGCTGGCACTAACACTAAAAGATGTGCATGAGCCCCTGCCTTGGACGCCAGAGTGTCAGCAGTCTTTTGAGCAATAGAAAACTGCGCTTTGCTCGGCTCCAGTGCTTGGTACCCCTAACTATAAAAAATGTTTTGTGTTGTACGTCCATGAGCTGGGTGGTTGTGCGCTTTCTGTTTTAACACAAATATTTGGGGATAAACAATGGCCGTGTGCTTATTTTTCTGCTATACTTGACCCTGTTGCCCGAGCCCTCCCGAGCTGTCTAAGAGCGCACGCGGCTGTGGCCGTATCAATAAGACAATCGGCTGAACTTGTACTTGATACCGATCTCACAGTCATGGTACCCCATGCTGTGGATGCACTTTTGAATAAGACAAGGATGCAGCACCTCACCAGTGCACGTCTGACCGGTTACGAGCTAAAACTCTTCCAAAAGCACATCAAACGCTGTGCCACTCTGAATCCAGCCACGTTACTACCCCTCCCTTCTGAAAATGAGGAGATCGATATACATGAATGCATTTTTCGGGCGGAGGAAGAGATGAAGGGACAGGTAGACCTGACTGATGTTCCCTTATCTGACCCCCAAGGGGAACTACATGTCAATGGCTCTTGTTTCAAATTGCCAGATGGCACCACCACTGCAGCATATGCAATCACTACACTGCACACCGTAGTTGAGACATCTCGAGTTCCCTATCAGTCGGCCCAAGCTGCAGAGCTAGTCGCCCATATTCGAGCTTGTGAATTGAGTGAGGGACTGATCGTTAATGTTTATACCGACAGCCAGTACGCCTTCGGGGTCGCCCATCATTTTGGGCGGCTCTGGGCAGAGAGAGGGTTCCTTACTTCCCATGGGACACGCATTCAGCATGGTCTTCTCATACATAGGCTTTTGTCTGCTTTGAAACTCCCTAAGAAATTGGCAATTGCGAAGTGCAGCGCTCACAGGAAGGTTACTGACAAGGTGGGTGAGGGGAACGCTTTTGCAGATCAGACAGCTAAGGAGACAGCCCATACTAAGATGAAAAGAATGTTTATAGCAGGTCCAGCTAGGTGGGTGCCCGAGTTCTCCATGTTTGAGGATACACTAGAGAATGTGAAGGAGATCCAGAGTGAGGCCATGGTGGGGGAATTAGCGGTGTGGCAAGAGAGTACAGCAACTTTGAATGATGAGGGATGTTGGATTGATAAGTCAGGGAAGCAGAGATGGATGCTGCCAGATGCATATGTTCTCCCTGTAGTGACAATGGCTCATGGCCCAGCTCACATCAGTGCTTAGGGTATTTGCAAGTTGTTAGACCCCGTGTGGCAGAATGACAACATCTCCAAGACAGCTGCCCATTTAGTAAACTATTGTTGGTGTCTATGATGCACAAACCTGGCAAGGGCACCCCTACACCACCCGGTAATTTCACCCCCCCCCCGCCCACTTTTCCGTTTGAAGTCCTCCAGATGGACTTCATCGAAATGGATAGGGTCAATAATTTGAAGTACGTGTTGGTGGTTGTTTGTGCGTTCAGTAAATGGGTTGAGGCTTACCCCATTAAGGAAAATACAGCCATTGCGACTGCAAAGATACCCCTGAAGGAGTTCTTTCCTCGTTTCGGCTTGCCCCGTTTGATCTGGAGTGATAACGGAAGTCATTTCAATGCCAAGGTTATCCATCTAGTTTGTGAAGGACTGCACATCAGACAGAAGTTTCATGCTGCAATTCACCCCCAGTCAGCAGGTTTGGTTGAGAAGTACAATGGTGCTCTCAAACTGAAATTGGCAAAGATTCAGGAGACCACAGGGTTGCAGTGGCCAGATGCTTTACCATTAGCCCTTTTGTCCACCAGAACAACAGCACATTCTAGGACAGGATTGTCACCTTATGAGGTCGTGTTCGGGCCCCCGGCGAATGTCTGGGGCGTCCCACGACCTCGTAAGTTTTCTGAGATGGAGTATCCTGTACTAGTTGATCATCTGTACCAGTTAACTGAAAATCTGTATTCTATTCACCAACAGATCAGTGACACACTTCCCGCAGTACCTGAGGGGCCTGGACACGATATTCAGCCTGGGAATTGGGTCCTCATCAAGAATTTATGGCGTAAAAAGAGCCTGGAGCCTAGGTGGAGGGGGCCGGAACTGGTCCTCCTCTCAACACGCACCGCTATGAAGGTCTCTGGCCGAAAGAACTGGATCCATTCCTCCCAATGCCGTAGGGTGCCCCTGCCTATGCCCTACGACCAGTGGGTGAGGGATGGTATAGGGAACTCGGAGTGCGAGAGAGTTCTACGATTTGTCCCTTTTTCCGATGCCCAGCTCACGTGGACCCAAACAGATGCCGAAAACAATGAAGTACTAAATGCGGCCACACCCCCGGAGATCAAAGCAATTTAGGAGCCCCTTACCATTGACCCCTCTGTGCCTGAGCCCCTTTTTCATGACCCTTCTGTGCCTGGAGTCACTAGGTACAATTTGCACCCCTGACGGAGGAACAGTGCACCAAAGGAGAAGTCAGATTAGTTAGAGATGGACTGTGCAAGTCAGGGTGTGCTTTGTCAATAGTACCAACGGTGTTAGTTTAGGGTAAGGTGAGATTGGTGCATTGTTCTGACATTGGACAGGATAAATCGAATGTGCACCCCTGGAGGGGGGTACAGTACCCTGGACGACGTGGGATTCCTCGCAAGCTAGGACTGAGCAGCCCACCGCCGGTGCTAAAGAGCGCCAACGTTGATGAACAATAGGAGTCTACCAGTGAGGCTCAGACGGTCACTGGGAACACTTGCCCCTTGCCATTAGTTTTATTGCATTCCCTTTTCCTTGCTTTACAATGTATCCATTTGGTCGGCCCGTTACTGAGGAAGAACAGCCATTTGCACGTCCGCGTCCAGTGCGGGGTTGGTCCACAAAAAGTAAAATAGTCTTTGTGTCAATTGTTGCGAATGCACTAATAATTGTATTGGGAATATCCTGGTTCCTGGATGAGAAGTATCCAGTACATTCTTTGGTTGGTACCACGCCGATTCCTCCTGAACACATCTTTGTCACTTTGGCCCCTCACAAAAGAGAGCATCGAAAGTCTTATAAGGATAATGTATTTGTACAAATGTTGCATCAGGCTCATAAGGTGTCAAATACAACCAAATGTTGGGTTTGTGGATTACTTCCCTCAGTGACTCATAAAAGTGATAACTTGTTGTCCATGCCACTGTCATACATCAGTAGTTGTGAGGGTTGGTTTGCACTACTTAGTCTGGTGCGTCCCCATCCCCAATTCGATACACTGGATAGGACACCTGCTGATTCTCGCACTATGGTACAGAATGTACATTTCCATCACAGGCCTTCTCCCGGCGGTTTGACAGGCCAAGAGCTGTTTGGTAGATTGTTTCTAAGGACATGCATGAATGCATACAAAGGTGTAAAGAACGGGACATGGTCTCAAATGGAAATAGCTGACTTCCAGGGGTTCAACACGTCCGAGTACTTCCAATCTTTCCAGGCCCGTAACATTACTGAGGACAAGCCAATACCCATGTCAGTGGTTAACACAACAGCTAGTTTTTGTGTCCAGGAGGCTGGGAGGATAAAAGTAAGGGAGAGCAGATGCAATTCCACATATGAGTTGAGAACGTCCGATAGTCCACCCTTAATACCACCCCCTAATGTCTATTTTGTCTTTGGATCCCAAGCTTATGTCTGGCTTCCGGAGGTATGGTCAGGCAGGTGTTATCTCTCTTTCCTCCTTCCCTCTGTGTATATAGCTCCATCGAATGACCATAAAGATCATCGGCTGCAGCGTAGGAATGCATACTTGCCCCGAGTCAGAAGGGTCATTGACACTAAAGATATAGATCAGACAGACACCACCTTACAACAGTTTGAGGATGTCATGAAGGGTATCGTACCTTTCTGGGGCCCCATGGCTAATAGCCTTCAGCTTCGTTGGCTCACAAGAGTTGTGGACGGGGTTAATAATACAACAGCAGGGACACTGACCAATGTAACTGCTGAGCTTCAGGCTACGAGGCTTGTCTCCTTACAGAACAGGATGGTGTTAGACGTCATCCTTGCTGATCGGGGAGGAGCCTGTCGCATTATTGGCAGTAGCTGCTGTGTGTGCATTCCTGACCACGCCCCCAATGTGTATTCTGCCATACAGAAGCTGCATAGACTTTCATCTGACATACACCAAGAAAATGGTACTTGGACCCTCTCTGGGTGGTTCTGGGATCTGTTTATGTCCTGGGGTTGGAAGATTCTTATTTTTCTGGTTGCTGGTATTATCTTTACATGTTGCCTTTGCATACACTGCCTCCCGGCTTGTTGCGCTCATTGTGTAAGTACTCTGACACCTAAGCCAAAGATATCAGCCCATGACACTAATGCCACGGTCATGCTGATGAGAGATAATAATGACATTATGTTGATTGATGAAGGTATCTTTGAATATTAACAATGCACACATCAGCTCATAGTGGTAGATTTTATTTTCTGCAATATGTTATCTGTCTCTAGGTAGTACTAAAATGAGTTAGCAAATGCTAAAAGGAGGGTCTGTTGGAATGAAAATGTTTTAGCTGAATTACCCATGCATTGTATGTTTTAAGTTAGCATTCGCGGCACCATTTTATGTTCAGCCGCCATTTTGAGCCATGATTGAAATTAACTTCTGTCCCTCTGTCTCTGCCCCAGCTGGAAGCAGCTGCGATAGTTTTCATTTCTCCAAGGTTGAGCTTCGCTGTACTAATGAATACAATGTCTATGTCAGTACATACCTTTTCCACTAGATAGGCCTGCTCTCACCCTTAGAGCGGCGAGCGCAGGCAGAGTGACCTTGGCACTGAGTTAGCATGTGCCCGGTATCAGGATCGAAACCCATCCTTCTGTATCTCCTTTGTTCACCAGCTACCAACTGGAAATTTCCAGTTGGGGCGTGTCTTTGTTGTACTTATCTGTATTGTCATGCTTGCTGAAGTCAGTCCCTCTGCAGCAATCTAAGGAGGCTGGTCAGACCGGACTCCACTCAAGTGTACCCCGAATAAAACATACTTGGTTTGTATTCTCTACTGTCTGACCGGCTCTTCATTTGTATGGAAGGCTGAGAGGTGGTCGCGAGTGATCCGAGTGGCCCTAATTGGGTCACTTCCTTCATCAATGCTCTCTGCTGCCGCCCCTTGAAAATCAAACTCCCTTGTACAGTTTCTCTTTATACGTAACAGCTCTCCATATGGGATGCTGTTCTTCAATCTATTCAGGTGGCAACTGTTAGCATGCAGCATGGAATTTCCCGCTGTGGGCCTCCTACGCAGACTTGTACATAGTCTGCCTTCTGAGGTGAACACCGTTAGATCTAAGAAATTTACTGATGTTTTACTGATCCCCCCCATAAATCTTAGGTTAATCTCATTGTTGTTTAACACCTTCAGATACTCATTGGCCGATTGCTCCGTGCCTCTGTATATAATGAATAGATCGTCGATGTATATGCTCCAGCTAATAACATTGCTGGTCCATTCATCATTGGTATCTGACCAGACCACCCGCTTCTCCCACCAGCCCACGAATAAATTTGCGTAGCTGGGGGCAAAGCAGGTGCCCATGGCCGTACCCTGTATTTGTTTGAAAAATTGGTCCTGGAACAGAAATATATTGTTTCTCAGACAGAAGTCAATAAATTCCATCAGCATACTATTATGCTCCATGAATTTCAATGATCGTCCATTCAGGAAATAGCTGACCGCTTCTAGGCCACTACTGTGCCTAATGCTTGTGTATAAACAAGAAATGTCAAGTGTAATCATCACAAAGTCCAATTCCCAAATCACTCCTTCAATTCGCTTCAGAAAATCTTTAGTATCCTGGACATACGAGACCAAATGGGTCACATGATTGAACAGGAAAGGATCCACATATTTTCAGTGAGACCTCCCTGTGAGGAAACTATCGGACGACCTGGGGGATGTGTTCTATTTTTGTGAATTTTAGGTAGGTGATAAAAGGTTGGTAAACGCAGATGTGGGCATCTAAGAAAAGCGTGTTCTTCATTTTCTAGCATGCCTTTTAGACGCCATTTAGCAATCAACTTGTGATAATCCTCAACACTGCTTTCATATTCTCCCCTTGAAATCTTTATATAGCTGGTGGCATCCTTAAGTTGTTTAAGTGCTTATTTGAGGTAGTACTCAGATGTCATAAGCACTATATTCCCACCTTTATCAGATGGTTTGCACACAATTGTTTTATCTTCCTGTAAACCTTTCACCGCTTCTCTTTGTTCTTTTGTAATATTCACTTTTATTGCTCTTTTCACTTTCTTTGTTCTTAATTTCATAAGATCCTTAGTCACAGTCTCCGTAAATAAGTCAATAGCATCCATGGGCATTTGTGGCAAAAACGTTTGACACTGGTTTAAATGGTCTTCTTGGTCCCACCTGAATGATCCCTAACTATTCCACTCTGTCTCTGTTATTTCTCGTTTCTTCCATGGGAGGGTGCCTTCACCCTCTAAATCCTCCAGAATAGCCAGAGTTTCCAGATCATTGCATGATATCCATATCTGTGCTTTCCATCATTGCATGTCTGTCTTTTCGCCCAGGTCCTCTCAATTTAAAGAACTTGTATAGCTTGATTTTTCTGGAAAATTTGAAAAGGTCAATCCTAGTTTGGGTATATTCAAATCTTTTGGAAGGACAAAAGGTGAGTCCTAACCTCAGTACTGATTCCTCCATTGCAGTTAATATCCTTGGGGTTAGGTTTACGATAGTCAAGTTCTCAGATATTTGAGTTTGTTCCCCCGCTTGCTTCGGGTGACTCGTGGCGAGGCATCTTTTGCTTCCTCCAATGCCCCTCCTCATTGCTCGCTTCCTCGTTGCTCCGGCGGTTTTCTTCTTCCTCCCCAGGACCACGTCTGTCTGATGAAATTCCTTGTGAAAAGGGGTCGGTGGCTCGCTGGCTGCACCTCGAGCTCCGCTCTCCTCTCTTGACTGATCCGTGTCCGTGACATCTGATTCAGATGTCGCCCTTTGTTCCACGGTTGTGCGGTTGTAGTTCCTCAACAGCTGCCGACATGGTGCATCAAATTTTTTTGAAAAAGTGAGGACCTGCCCTTGTTCATAGTCCCTTGCGTCCCGCTCAAATTTCTCCTGTTTTCTGTGTTTGATTTTCTGTTCGTAATTCAATAAACGTTTTTTCATTGCCATTTTGAGTTCTTCCTGTTTGTTTTTGTCTTCATGTTCGGCAATTTCACTTTCAAGAATGCTTATTTCCTGTAAGGCATGTTCTCGGTCGCTCCAAGCGAATTTCACAAGGATGACCACCATTATATATGTATATATTCACTGAAAAAAACAAAGGTTACAGGGAAATTATGGATAGGTTCAGATATCACTCGTACAACACCAGTGAAATTCAGCAGCTTACAACTCGCGCCCTCGCAATGCACTGCTTATGACCTCACATATTATATCACTCATAACATGGTCAGTGATATCACTGATGACATCTCAAATGATATCCCTGATGCCATCACTGATGACACCATCCAGTGAGTGTAAGTATTTTGTAAGAGTTTATGATTGTTAAACATATATACTAAGGTACTACATAAATTAAAGTAGTATACTAGGTGTACTACTAATGAGTGATACTACTTTTAATATATATAATGTGAGTGGCTGTGTGACTGTATGTATCCTTTTGCGTATGGGTGAGTGAGTGGCTGTATGGGTGTATAAGTGGTTGTGTGAATAGCTGTGTGGGCGAGTGAGATGTGCGAGTGGCTGTATTGGTGAGTGAGTGGGTGTGTCAGTGGCTGTATGGGTGGGTGAGTGACGGTGTAAGTGGCTCTATCAGTGGGTAAGTGGGTGTGTGGTGACTGTATGGGTGAGTGAGTGGGTGTCTGAATGGCTGTATGAGTGAGTGACTGAGTGTATAAGTGGCTGTATGGGTGAGTGAATGGCTGTTTGAGTATGTGTTTCATTGTATGTGTTTCATGTGTTTAATTAAGTGACTTTGTGTGTGAGTGACTGTATTGGGATGTGAGTGCCTGTGTGAATGGCTGTATGGGTGAGCACAGGGATGTGTGAGTGCTTGTATGGATGTGTGAATGGGTATGTAAGTGGTTGTGTAACTGAGTGTATGAGGGTTTGTATGGGTGAGTGAGTGGCTGTGTTGAGAGGCTGATTGGGTGAGTGAGTGGGTGTGTGACTTTGTAGGTAAATAAGTGGGTGGGTGGGTAGCTGTATGGGTGAATGTGTGGTTATGTGACTGGCTGTATAGGTGTGTAACTGGTTGTATGAGTGGCTGCATGGGTGAATGACTGGTTGTGTGAGTGGCTATACAAGTGAGTGAGTGGGTGTGTGAGTGACTATATGGAGGAGTGAGTGGGTGTGTGAGTACTGATATAGGTCTGTGAATGGGTATATCATTGGTTGCACAGATATGTGAGTGGGCGTACAAGAGGTTGTATGGGGGTGTGAGTAGGTTCTCTGGATGATGTTATGAGTGATGTCATTGACCATGTCATGAGTAATGTAATATGTGAGGTCATAAGAAGTGCATTGCGGGGGCGTAAGTTATAGTTGGCTCAGGTAACTATAACTGCCAAATTTCTCTGGTTTTGAACGAGCAAAATCTGACTCTAACTATAATGTCCCTGTAACCTTTGTTTTTTCAGTGAATTTCTAAGGTTTTTTTAATTCTATTTTCTAACTATAAGGTCCCTGTAACCTTTGGTTTTTTTCAGTGAATTTCTAAGGCTTTTTTAAATGCTAAATCCTATCTATAACATGCCTGTAACCTTTGTTTTTTCCAGTGAATTTCTATGTTTTTTTTAACTAGTAGTCGTCTTTGCAGAGTGGTGGAGAAAGGGGGCTGGGCCTCCAACCAGCTCTCAGGAATCCTGCTGTGTAGGACTTACAGGACATACCAGGAGGGCTTCTTGGCCCCCAAGCTCCCACAGGAGTAAAGTGGACTTCATCCCCCTACTAATAGTGCAGCAGGAGGCAAGTTTTCAGAGTGGTGGAGAAAGGGGGCATAGCCCCCCTTCCTGGGCCAATGCTCTATTTGAGCTAGTGTAAAATTTAAATCCTTGCTGCAAATTCCTTTAAGCCTGAGCATCTCCCCATATGGGATGCTATGGATTAAATGACTAGGGTGGAAACTAGTGGCATGGAGTAACGAGTTGCCAGCTGTCTCTTTTCTATGCAACTTCATTTCAATCCTGTTGTTAGATATAAAAACATGCACATCCAGTTATATATATTATTACCTACTGGCGGTCGCCAGTAGGTAGTTATAGTTAGGATGTGGTTTCCATAGGAAGAGCATTTTTTCATTTGCCAATATATTTGGCATCGTTTGACAAATCTACACAAAATTTTCAATATACATAATCCTATGCTTCACTCCAATTCCACCTAGGCTGCCGAACTCAAAGGCGGGTGCTCCATGTGTGAGGGTGGACTCATGAATACATGCCGCTGATTTCAAAAGGAAGGTACAGGCACTCACAGGATCCAATATGTAAATGTTATTATTTTCAGCAAGCTAACGCATTTCCGCGATTGCCTTTCTCAAAGCTTGCTTATGAAAAGTTAGCACAGTGCACACTCTTAAATTTAAAATAGCCATCACATCACTCCCATTGGAGGAATCATAACCAAACAAGGAGAGAGGACTGCTGCTATCCTAGAGTCAAATCGTCCATTTTATGGTTACCATGTTAACATATGTTTTTTTTAGTTCTTTCCCAATGGCAGCTGTAAGGGTTAGGGCCCTAGGCCCTCATGCAGTAATACACATGACACAGACAGAGTGGTATAGAGTCTGGCACTGGCCCAGGGCATGTGCGCCTGGCCCCTTTTATTAACAGGGTCACCTGACCGGTGACACCTGTGAAGGATGGGTGTGGAGTGAGTGTGGAAGCCAGCCCTCAAGGAGGGGCTGGTGGAAACAGTATTTTATAAAGACTAGAATGTGACCAGCAGGTCACTACATCCCTCCAAAACTTTAATGAAAATGGAGTCTATTCAGGTTGTTTGCAGGACAGGATGAGGGGACAGGTGCAGTTGAGAGCACCTGGCATCACGGCACGCCTCCGTAGTTTCACCAGACTACTTTGGGCACGAATGGCAGTGTGGTTGAAGTCCATCCATGTTGTTACAGTCCACCTGGGCATTGTGGTTCCTTTCTGACCTGGTCTCATTGTGTGGAAGTTTATTTACAAAGTCCACTGTGATAGTGCATCTGAAGCAATGGTGGAGTATGCTGCTGATATCTCTTCAGACACCCTGGCTCCATGGATAGCAAGCCGGCAAAAATAGACAATGTCACTACGATGGTCAAAAAGTCTTCCTCAGATGCCGCAGTGCTTCCCAGGGCCCGTTGGTGGAGCTGCTTCAGGTTTCCCTCTCTTACCAGGATTCCCCTTTCACAGTACATCCATGAGGCCCTTTACACCAGCTTCCACAGGACTGTCTGGACTGCACTGTTAGTCTCCCAGGCGGTGCAAAGTGGCCACTGGGAGGCCGCCTACAGGACCACATACAATTCACTTGTTCGGCTGCAGGGGTGGTTGTTCTAGGATCTGTGTACTCTTGCCATCTGGACTCTGGTGCACAGGCATCTACAGGATAGTCTTTGGGGTGACCTAGTCTCCAAACGCGCTTTTCGTGCTTCCAGACACCTGTCATGGAGCGGCTGCCAACACATCTCTCTTGACGGGATTCCCCTCTCACGGGAATCCCTTTAGGTCCTGGCCCCTGAATTGCCACAGGACTGCGTGGATTGTGCAGGGCCTCTCATAGGCCATGCCTAGGGATTACTGATGAACTCCCAACAGGGCCACGTCCAAGCCTCTCGTGCAATCCCAAGGGTAGATGTTACAATGGTTGATGGTGCTTTCTTCAACAGGCTTCAGATCCACCGGGACCCACAGATGGTTTGTAGGTGGCCAGCCTCCCTCGGTGCCAAAGATGCCTCGTTGACCTCTATGTGTTTCACAGGCATAGAGCACCACTCTAGATGTCCAATGCTCTTTAGATGGTCTTATGGATGCACTTAACAATGCCGGCAATCACAGATAACAGTCAGTGGTTTACGGTGCGACAGATGTCTATTACACACCTTTCTCTTCTTCCTACATCTTCTTTGCACTCTTCTGCTGTGGCCTTGTGCCACACTCTACTTCTCCTTTCCCATCTTCTTTTTTTTCCTTTCGACCAGGCCTCTCCATGTGATGTGCACTTTACTTGGACCTTCCTGGTCACGCCCTACCCCCTAGGATTTACTCTCTTCTCCTCTGTCTCTCCTGACAAGGTCTCTCACTGTGATCTTCTTTTCACAGGGACGCCCTGGTCGCGTCCTGTCCTCTCTGTACGACTAGACTCTTCTTCTTGTGGTGGACCTCTCACAGGTCTTCTCATCGTGGACCTCTTACAGGTCCTGTCCCTTCCCTGAGGTATCTTCTTGGTGTGCCACTGCCTGACTGGAGAGTCACCTTTCCTTCTTCTTTCTTCACTCGACGGCACTGTGCGTGTGCATCTAGACTGCGCCATCATAACGCTCTCTCCTGCCTCCACTCAGGCAGGCTTCACAGGGTCTGTCACACCCTGTGATGACATTGTTCCTCTTTCTCACAGGGCTCTCATACTCCCAGGCTCCTGCCTGTACTGTCTGATCTCCAGATGCAGACCTCTGTGCACTTCTGATCCCGTGCTCTCAAACCTTCTATTCACGGGTGCTCTCTACTGCACTTTGCACACCCATTCCTTTCTCCTGCATTGGTGGCCTTCGCCAATAGGGGACGCAGTCAGAATTCCTCATGAATGTAGTGGCGGTATGCAACTGCTAGGAGGGGTCCATAATACAACTCTCACCTCTGCCTCATGAGGGTTTATTTTTTTCTTGTGGCTCCCTTTGCTCAGGCCAACGCTCTTTTGTCGTTCTCCTCCCCTCCCATTACAGTCATCTCACTTGGGGCGGCGCATGGCACACTCGTGTCCCATCTCCTAATTAGTTCATGCCCTTGGGGGCTGTCACCTCTGCAGTTCTGGCCCACAACACACTTCTTTATGCTGCGGGCTATTTCCTCTTTCACAGGGAGTATTTGACTGCTACAGTGAAAACCCATGGCCACTAGGCACCACTGCAGCTTCTTCATTGGCCTTGGCAGCATGAGGTCCATTCAGCGCTCACTTGCTGAGAGGGGATGCTGCCCTTCAGACTAATATCACACGATGACACAGTTCCTGCAGGGCTGCCAATTCACCCCATACAGGTGCACATCCCACATTGGCTGTGGGCCGCCGCAGTCTTCCCTGTGCTGCGGTCCATTTCTCAGTGCACTGTTCCTTGTTCATTGTTTGTGCAGGCCACGGAGCCTCCAGTATTCCTCCAACACATGCAGCAGGGATGCCGCTCTCCTCACCTGTGGGCCGGGCACCATCTCCAAAGGCCACCTCTCAGACTACGCACTGTGGCCTCAGTGCAATACGACAGATGACGTTGTGGTGCCGCGACTACTTTCTCCATGCCGCGGCTGCCTCTTCTGACCCTGTGGGCCTCACTGCTCCTGCTACGCGGGGCAGTCTCCTCCTCCCTGCAGCAACACAAATGGAGGATGGTCCCCTCACCCACAGGTGAGTCCATGCGGTGCCGGGCAATCGCTGAAGGGCCCCGCGGCTGTCGGCTCTCCTTTTTTATCACTGGGGGGGTGGGCAAGCGCTGGGCAGAAAATACCAGTACAGACCTTGTTGCGGGGTTGACACTGGCAAAGTCTTGTCTCGTCCTCTTGCTGGGTGCCGCGATTTGGCTACCAGGGCTCTTCCCATTTCATGCTGCTCTCACTAGTGTCTAACAAGCGCCTTTCACAGGACGGTGCACCGCTCCACTCCCTTCCTCACCTGGACAGAACAGTGGCAGGCAGGGGACTTGCGGCTGACTCGGTCATAGCATGGACACATTCTCATGTTGGCGCTGTCCCCTTCTTTTTGTTTGCACTTCTTCTAGCCCGCTGGCTCACCTTATGCTCGGCATGTGCATCAGCACTTCCCCTGGGTCACCTTTGCCTGTCTGGGGTCACTCACTTGCGGTCACCATCTTCCACACCCGCCGGACGTATTGTGCAGGCAGGAGTGCCTTATACTCAGGCTACAGTTCTCCCCCACCAGGAATTACGAGACGGCAGCCAGCTTAAACGCAGGGCACACCCGCTCATTGCCATTGTAAGGGTTAGGGCCCTAGGCCTTCATGCAATAATACACATGACACAGACACAGTGGTATAGAGTCTGGAACTGGCCCAAGGCACGTGCGCCCGGCCCCTTCTATTAGCAGGGTCACCTGACCGGTGACACCTGTGATTGATGGGTGTGGGGTGAGTGTGGAAGCTAGCCCTCTAGGAGTGGCTGATGGAAACACATTATTTTATAAAGACTAGAACGTGACCAGCCAGCACTACAGCAGCCACTGACATATTCTTGATAAATGTTGTAACATGTGCTTAATAAATTATCCTGCCTTCATAGCACAATCAAAATAAAATGTCAGGTTGGTCAATAACGAGCTCACATGAAACTTGTGATGCTTGTACAGTTCTCTGTCATAGATAGAATCCAAATGGACTGCTGTTCATCACTCTTGGGAGCAGTTCAATATTGTACAGTGGAACTGCTTATTTTTCACATGCCCAACACAGTCCTGCATGTGCAATTCTATCGATGAAAATAGTTTGAAATAATGTAACTCGCCAGCTGCAGTGATCTTATATGGAAAATACCCCAGCATACCCCCGCAGACATTGGCCCAATGACCATACTTCCCTCGATTCAATACCCTCCAACCTGAATTGCTGGTCAACGGGATGTGTGTCTCCTTTCTCTTCAACTGCGGCAGTTCTGGCAGTCTCAACACTCACGTTTCACTCCAATCCCACCTAGGCTGCCAAACTCAAAGGTGGGTGCTCTGTGCATGAGTGGACTCACGAATACATACAGCTGATTCCAAAATATATATATACAGACCCAGTTGAAGGCTTCAGCCGAAACATGGCGGCCATTGTATTGTTCTATTTTTCTTGTTTCCATAAGAAAAGTTGGTAACACATTGAATAAATTGAAGATTTCAAATACCTGGTTGCCGAGGAGTCTGTGTGCCGCTGTTTGGTGATTCGGCAGAGAACGCTGTGGGACGAGATATATATATATATATATATATATATATATATCCACTGAAAAACTGCTCACACAGAGAAGTGCCACACACGACGTACTTGATTCACCTTCTTTATTCAGTAGGCAGCAGCAGAACAAAGCGTGCTTGTCTCAGCAAAGTTTCATGCCTCATGCCATACGCGTTTCTGGAAACCTTTTCCCTTGTTCACTGGTAGGCCACGGGAGACAGAACAGCTGCGTTGCATTTTGGCTCATATTTAAATTCATAGTCCCGCCCTAGGGGGCGTGTGCAAACATTGCATCTTGGGTGTTGTAGTATCAGGCAAAATTGAAATCCATAGTGGTTGCAGCAATCTTAAATCTTCCCCAAATAAAATCCCATCAGGTTGCTAATTCAAAACAACGCCGTTCTGCTGCTTTTGCTTGTGCCTCACCGAATTGGTTTACGTCGTCCTCACGGTGCTGTACATTGAAAGCACCCGGCCTGCGCTGTCTGCAGTAGGGCAGCTTCGTGACCGGAGCGGGCCACTATAAATCCACTGAAAAACTGCTCACACAGAGAAGTGCCACACACGACGTACTTGATTCACCTTCTTTATTCAGTAGGCAGCAGCAGAACAAAGCGTGCTTGTCTCAGCAAAGTTTCATGCCTCATGCCATATGCGTTTCTGGAAACCTTTTCCCTTGTTCACTGGCAGGCCAAGGGAGACAGAACAGCTGCGTTGCATTTTGGCTCATTATTAAATTCATAGTCCCACCCTAGGGGGCGTGTGCAAACATTGCATCTTGGTTGTTGTAGTATCAGGCAAAATTGAAATCCATAGTGGTTGCAGCAATCTTAAATCTTCCCCAAATAAAATCCCATCAGGTTGCTAATTCAAAACAACGCCGTTCTGCTGCTTTTGCTTGTGCCTCACCGAATTGGTTTACGTCGTCCTCACGGTGCTGTACATTGAAAGCACCCGGCCTGCGCTGTCTGCAGTAGGGCAGCTTCGTGACCGGAGCGGGCCACTATAAATCCACTGAAAAACTGCTCACACAGAGAAGTGCCACACACGACGTACTTGATTCACCTTCTTTATTCAGTAGGCAGCAGCAGAACAAAGCGTGCTTGTCTCAGCAAAGTTTCATGCCTCATGCCATACGCGTTTCTGGAAACCTTTTCCCTTGTTCACTGGCAGGCCACGGGAGACAGAACAGGTGCGTTGCATTTTGGCTCATATTTAAATTCATAGTCCCGCCCTAGGGGGCGTGTGCAAACATTGCATCTTGGTTGTTGTAGTATCAGGCAAAATTGAAATCCATAGTGGTTGCAGCAATCTTAAATCGTCCCCAAATAAAATTCCATCAGGTTGCAAATTCCAAACAACGCCGTTCTGCTGCTTTTGCTTGTGCCTCACCGAATTGGTTTACGTCGTCCTCACGGTGCTGTACATTGAAAGCACCCGGCCTGCGCTGTCTGCAGTAGGGCAGCTTCGTGACCGGAGCGGGCCACTATAAATCCACTGAAAAACTGCTCACACAGAGAAGTGCCACACACGACGTACTTGATTCACCTTCTTTATTCAGTAGGCAGCAGCAGAACAAAGCGTGCTTGTCTCAGCAAAGTTTCATGCCTCATGCCATACGCGTTTCTGGAAACCTTTTCCCTTGTTCACTGGCAGGCCACGGGAGACAGAACAGCTGCGTTGCATTTTGGCTCATATTTAAGTTCATAGTCCCGCCCTAGGGGGCGTGTGCAAACATTGCATCTTGGTTGTTGTAGTGTCAGGCAAAATTGAAATCCATAGTGGTTGCAGCAATCTTAAATCTTCCCCAAATAAAATCCCATCAGGTTGCTAATTCCAAACAACGCCGTTCTGCTGCTTTTGCTTGTGCCTCACCGAATTGGTTTACGTCGTCCTCACGGTGCTGTACATTGAAAGCACCCGGCCTGCGCTGTCTGCAGTAGGGCAGCTTCGTGACCGGAGCGGGCCACTATAAATCCACTGAAAAACTGCTCACACAGAGAAGTGCCACACACGACGTACTTAATTCACCTTCTTTATTCAGTAGGCAGCAGCAGAACAAAGCGTGCTTGTCTCAGCAAAATTTCATGCCTCATGCCATACGCGTTTCTGGAAACCTTTTCCCTTGTTCACTGGCAGGCCACGGGAGACAGAACAGCTGCGTTGCATTTTGGCTCATATTTAAGTTCATAGTCCCGCCCTAGGGGGCATGTGCAAACATTGCATCTTGGTTGTTGTAGTGTCAGGCAAAATTGAAATCCATAGTGGTTGCAGCAATCTTAAATCTTCCCCAAATAAAATCCCATCAGGTTGCTAATTCAAAACAACGCCGTTCTGCTGCTTTTGCTTGTGCCTCACCGAATTGGTTTACGTCGTCCTCACGGTGCTGTACATTGAAATCACCCGGCCTGCGCTGTCTGCAGTAGGGCAGCTTCGTGACCGGAGCGGGCCACTATAAATCCACTGAAAAACTGCTCACACAGAGAAGTGCCACACACGACGTACTTGATTCACCTTCTTTATTCAGTAGGCAGCAGCAGAACAAAGCGTGCTTGTCTCAGCAAAGTTTCATGCCTCATGCCATACGCGTTTCTGGAAACCTTTTCCCTTGTTCACTGGCAGGCCACGGGAGACAGAACAGCTGCGTTGCATTTTGGCTCATATTTAAATTCATAGTCCCGCCCTAGGGGGCGTGTGCAAACATTGCATCTTGGTTGTTGTAGTATCAGGCAAAATTGAAATCCATAGTGGTTGCAGCAATCTTAAATCTTACCCAAATAAAATCCCATCAGGTTGCTAATTCAAAACAACGCCGTTCTGCTGCTTTTGCTTGTGCCTCACCGAATTGGTTTACGTCGTCCTCACGGTGCTGTACATTGAAAGCACCCGGCCTGCGCTGTCTGCAGTAGGGCAGCTTCGTGACCGGAGCGGGCCACTATAAATCCACTGAAAAACTGCTCACACAGAGAAGTGCCACACACGACGTACTTGATTCACCTTCTTTATTCAGTAGGCAGCAGCAGAACAAAGCGTGCTTGTCTCAGCAAAGTTTCATGCCTCATGCCATATGCGTTTCTGGAAACCTTTTCCCTTGTTCACTGGCAGGCCAAGGGAGACAGAACAGCTGCGTTGCATTTTGGCTCATTATTAAATTCATAGTCCCGCCCTAGGGGGCGTGTGCAAACATTGCATCTTGGTTGTTGTAGTATCAGGCAAAATTGAAATCCATAGTGGTTGCAGCAATCTTAAACCTTCCCCAAATAAAATCCCATCAGGTTGCTAATTCAAAACAACGCCGTTCTGCTGCTTTTGCTTGTGCCTCACCGAATTGGTTTACGTCGTCCTCACGGTGCTGTACATTGAAAGCACCCGGCCTGCACTGTCTGCAGTAGGGCAGCTTCGTGACCGGAGCGGGCCACTATAAATCCACTGAAAAACTGCTCACACAGAGAAGTGCCACACACGACGTACTTGATTCACCTTCTTTATTCAGTAGGCAGCAGCAGAACAAAGCGTGCTTGTCTCAGCAAAGTTTCATGCCTCATGCCATACGCGTTTCTGGAAACCTTTTCCCTTGTTCACTGGATTTATAGTGGCCCGCTCCGGTCACGAAGCTGCCCTACTGCAGACAGCGCAGGCCGGGTGCTTTCAATGTACAGCACCGTGAGGACGACGTAAACCAATTCGGTGAGGCACAAGCAAAAGCAGCAGAACGGCGTTGTTTTGAATTAGCAACCTGATGGGATTTTATTTGGGGAAGATTTAAGATTGCTGCAACCACTATGGATTTCAATTTTGCCTGATACTACAACAACCAAGATGCAATGTTTGCACACGCCCCCTAGGGCGGGACTATGAATTTAAATATGAGCCAAAATGCAACGCAGCTGTTCTGTCTCCCATGGCCTGCCAGTGAACAAGGGAAAAGGTTTCCAGAAACGCGTATGGCATGAGGCATGAAACTTTGCTGAGACAAGCACGCTTTGTTCTGCTGCTGCCTACTGAATAAAGAAGGTGAATCAAGTACGTCGTGTGTGGCACTTCTCTGTGTGAGCAGTTTTTCAGTGGATTTATAGTGGCCCGCTCCGGTCACAAAGCTGCCCTACTGCAGACAGCGCAGGCCGGGTGCTTTCAATGTACAGCACCGTGAGGACGACGTAAACCAATTCGGTGAGGCACAAGCAAAAGCAGCAGAACGGCGTTGTTTTGAATTAGCAACCTGATGGGATTTTATTTGGGGAAGATTTAAGATTGCTGCAACCACTATGGATTTCAATTTTGCCTGATACTACAACAACCAAGATGCAATGTTTGCACACGCCCCATAGGGCGGGACTATGAATTTAAATATGAGCCAAAATGCAACGCAGCTGTTCTGTCTCCCGTGGCCTGCCAGTGAACAAGGGAAAAGGTTTCCAGAAACGCGTATGGCATGAGGCATGAAACTTTGCTGAGACAAGCACGCTTTGTTCTGCTGCTGCCTACTGAATAAAGAAGGTGAATCAAGTACGTCGTGTGTGGCACTTCTCTGTGTGAGCAGTTTTTCAGTGGATATATATATATATATATATATATATATATTCACTGAAAAAACCATAGGTTTCAGGGACGTTATAGTTAGTTGGACATTTCACTCGTACAAAACCATAGAAATTGCCCCGTTATAGTTAGTTCAGCTAACTATAACTCGCGCTCCGCAATGCACTGCTGATGACGTCACATATTACATCATTCATGACATGGTCAGTGACATCACTGATGACATCACTGATAACATCTCAAATGACATCACTGATGACATCATTGATGACATCATCCAGTGACTGTGTGTTTCTGTAAAGTTTAAATATATTTTATATATATATGCCAAGGTTTATTGAAGAATGAGAGGGTGTATAAGTGTCTGGATGAAGGATTTAGTAGGTGCGTGACTGACTGTACAAGTGAGTGATTAAATGTGTCTTACTGAATGCATGGGTTAGTGACTAAACTGTCTGAATGTGTGTATCAGTATGTCTGTTGTTGTGTAAGCTGCTGCATGTGTTGGTCAGTAGCTACATGAGTGTATATATGGGTTATTGATTGGTTGCCTGAGTATTTGTATGGGAGGCTGAGTGTGTGTGTTGTGTGACTCTGTGCATAGATGTGTGAGTGGTTGATTCACTGGGTGTATGGGTTCAAGAGTGCTTGTGGAAACAGCTGTATGGGCGGGTGAGTGTGTGTATGGGTGTGTTGGTGAGAGATTGGATGTCTCAGTGTACATGTCCAAGTAACTACATATGTAAAAGGCATATGTCACACAAGGTTGGGGATCAAAGCATAGACACCCGCACCAGTCTTAACGTCCCTGTAAGTTATATCAGATAGAAACAAGGTGCAGAGGGCTTGGGACACAATCACCTAGGTCCCACATAGAGAAACCAGAAGGAACCTACCAGTCACTCTAGTACAATACAGCCAAAACAGCCCAGCACACTTTCAAACATTAGATGTATTAAATACACAGTGAGATAAATTTACAAGAAGCAGTTGTTTTCCCAAGAAAAAAGTCGATACGATCTTGCAATATTGAAGTTCATTCTTTATTCATGTTCTTTTTTTAAATTTGCAACCGCCAACGCGTTTCGTCCTCAATCCGACTTTTTCAGGGCTACAAAAGTACATAAATAAACACTATTTACAATATTGAATACAAACATTTAAAACATAAAAACCAGATCAATTTTAAAACAAACACCAAGATCATTTCTTCACTAGTCATTATAATGGGAAAACACTTTTGCATAGAGTACGTACAGAGACCACATGCATTCCAAGTACCCTGTACATCTAACGAAAAATGGAGGAGCCACCCTATGTATAGATAAAGTCATTTTTTCTTTTTCCATAGTAATTTTTCAAGGATTAGGTCCTTTGTTATTTCATTAAGTATTTACATAGCTCATAGCCAAAACAATGCTCAAATGTATAGTATCTTTATACAAAACATCATGGACAAATATGCACATACCTTAAAGTGTAAAATGTGCTCATTCGTATAGCTGTTGCCAGTGTGTTAGGCCAATTGATCTATAAGAATCAAAATACACAGATATATGTATTTACCGCAGCTGTCACGAAATATCACTAATCTTATGTTGACCACATTTTAATTATTCCAATAGACACTAATTGAATCTTGCCTTAACAGTAAGGTCAGATTGTCTATTACTATCTTAGCTCTTTTGTCTTAATTTCCCTTATATAGCCTTGATCAAGAAAATGTTCTTAACTTTTTGGTCCAATTTCTCTCATATAGCAGGGGTTAAAAGTAAACTTACTTGCAAACTATGTGTGTTCAAAAATTGCAGGTCATATTAAATCATTAAGTAAAATGTAGCCTAAAAGGAAAATGCAGAGACAGACCATACGTCAGAGATATTATCCCTAGGTCAAGATGATTTTTTTCAACATGTTTAAATTAGCTAGTCTTCATAAATCAACTTACTTGAAACTACGTTTGTCCAAACAAATATGTTGTGTCAGTTCAAGGGCTCATCGATAAAAGTGTGTCCTAAAAGAGAGTACACAGACAAGCCATATGTCAAAACCACTATCTCTAACCCGAGGTATTTTTAAGCGCCAGAGAGCTGCATTACAGAGAGGTGTAAAAAGGGGCGTGGCCTCTGAACACCTCTCTGCAACGCAGCTCCCTGGTGCATACTGGAGGTACCTGGTGGGCTAGTTGGCCCCCAGGGACCCTCAGTATTCAAGGGGAATTAATTCCCCAACTTACAACGCGCCAGGGGGCACGTTTGCTGAGGGCTGCAGGGAGGGGGTGGGGCCTAGCCGCGATGCCGGCTTTTAAAAAAAAAAAATTTAAGAAGGGGGGCTGTGTGGCCCCTCTCCCGGGCCACTTCTGGCCCCGGGGACCCCATGCCTCGGGGCCTGGCCATCCTTTTGTTTTTTATTTGTGGGAGGGGGTCCGCGTGGCCCCCCTCCTCAGGCCAATTATGGCCCCGGGGACCCCATCCCCCGGGGCCTGGCCTCACCGTTGGGGACTGTGGGGGGAGTCCCGCCGGCTCCCCGCCTCCTGCAGGAGCCGGCATTGCTTTTCCACATGGGGAGCTGCTGACAAGCAGCTCCCCGTGTGGAAAAGCAATCAGCTTTGGATTTTGGAAGCGAGAGCAGTTTTCCCTGCTCTCGCTTCCAAAATCCAAAGTAAGTTTGCTATGACCCTGTCATAGCAAACAGCAGTGTCCCGGGGGTGGGCACCCCGGGACACTGCAGGAGCCGGCCCTGGGGGGTGGCGGTCCCCAGGGCCATCAAGGGCTCCAGGAGGGGGGCCGCGCGGCCCCCCTCCCTGCATTTCAAAGCCCCGGGGAGGTGGTGGTCCCCGGGGCCGGGGGTCCGCTACGGATCCCCAAATCTCAATATTAAGTGCCCCGGGAGGTGGTGGTCCCTGGGACAGTGTGGGGGGGCTTGAGCCCCCCCCCGCACTCATTCTTTTTTTAGCCCCGGGGAGGTGGTGGTCCCCGGGGGGGCCGCAGGGCCCCCGCCAATTATCATAAATGCTCCGGGGAGGTGGTGGTCCCCGGAGCAGCGTGGGTTGGGACCCCCACGCATTTCTTTAGGTAGCCCCGGGGAGGTGGCGGTCCCCGGGGCTACGGGGGGGGCTGTGTGCCCCCCCGCATTTATTTTAATAAGCCCCGGGGAGGTGGTGCCCCCGGGACCTTGCCCACCCGGGGGATTTTTTAATACGAAGCGCGGGAGCCCGCGCTTCGTTATTTTAAAAAATGTCATCCGGATTCGCGCACCCAGCGCGAATTCGGACAAATTTTTTTTTTTTAATGCTTTTTTTGGCCCTGGGGGTCCTTGTGGGACCCGCTGAGCAGGCCTAGGGGGTCAGGGTGTTTCTACCCTGCCCCCTTTTCTTGTTTTTCACCTTTGCTTCACTGTTTTCTTGTGACTCGGTTCTACCGAGTCACAAGATGGCTGCCAACACTTCCTGGTTTGGAGTGCTGGCAGCCAATCACAGTGAAGCTCGTGGTCGGGAGGGTTCACGAATCCACCGCGGCCATAGATATCGAAACTTTTATTTTTTGAATTTCTCATCAACTACTGAACCGGATTTACACCATTTAAAAAAAAAAGACGCTTTCTGAACTAAGCACTACCTTTTTGCCAATTTGGTGTAATTCCGTTCAGCAGTTCGAGCTGTAGCCATGTCTAAAGTTTCCTATGAGAATTGATTTTCCGACCCCTATTTTTTGAATTTCTCAGGAACTACTGAACGGATTTACACCATTTAACAAAAAGGACTCTTTCTGAACCAAGGGCTACCTTTTTTCCAAATTTGGTGTAATTCCGTTCAGCAGTTAGGGCTGTAGCCGTGTCTAAAGTTTCCTATGGTAATTAACATGGAGAAAACCCGTTTTGGGACCCCCCTTTTTTCTCGGCCCCCGCTTGGCGAATCACCCCGAAACTTGCAAGACAGGAGCTGACCGGAGCGCCCCACTAGTTTTGAAAATTTTGCGAAGATTCGTAACGACGCTAAAGTTATTGGGAAAACAGAAAATGCTTTTCCTATGGAAAATTGGTCCTAACTAAAACTACCTACTGGCGACCGCCAGTAGGATATGTAGGATATGGATATGGATATGGATATGGATATGGATATATATATATATATATACATATATATATATATATATATATATATATATATTTTATATATATATATATATATATATTTTAGTTTACTGCAAAGTGGTTCCTGCCGGAGCGCGCAACAGTGGGTGCAGGCGTTGGGCCGAACCAATGGCCAAAATCAATTTTTCAACAAAGGACGCCGCACTCTGGAACCTTGGAAATTGTATTTTATTCACAGAGCCAGTCTGTCACACCGACGCGTTTCGGCCAACAGGGCCTTTCTCACGGTAGGGGCACTACTATTACATCTGTTTTATATAATTTCCTGTAAGTATACATTCCCATTGAATTCTGGGATTTGTAGTCTGATTCTACTATATATACAGATTACCTCGTGACAGAGTCATCATTTTCATTTGGTAAACACATTATTTTGCTAGACATTTACCGGTAATTAAACAATATATGTTATGAACAATTTGCGTTTGCATAGATTAGACAGTGATGTCATTTTGCTCACATTTCAAACACTTTTTCGTAATCAGAGCGATAATTACAATGATATGTATAGTACATTCAAAGTGATACTAATCTATGCATGATTTCAATATATTCGAAACTTCGTGGGTTTAGTACCCCTGATTTTGTTTAAGATCTTTTTTTAAGATGGTTTTAATGCAACAGATGTTTACTCACACTTTCTTCCTTCTGTGTGACTATGATAATTTTTATAAGATATTTATGTACACTTGTTTGCTTACAGTCATTTCCCTAGTTGACCTATGGCATTGATGATATTCATCCGATTGTTATTAATCGTTCACATTTATTTACAAATGTACATAAAGTTCTTCATCAAAATTCATCCCTTTCGGATTTTTTGTACGAAGCCTGATTATGTACTTGGACTCTAGCTGTCTGAGTCTCTTTTTCCTGTCGCCCATCCTTTCATTGTTTTCCACGATGTCTATGCCAAAGAAATTCATTTTACGCCAATCACCATTTTGGCAGGCAAGTAAATGTTTGGCGGTTGCATAAGTTGGATCTTTATTTTTTACTGCTCGGATATGTTCTAAAATCCGTTTTTTCAACATGAAAATGGTGCTGCCTATGTACATCAGGCCGCAATTGCATTGGATGGCATAGACCACATATTGTGTCGTGCATGTTATTCTTTGGCTGATATGGATGATTCTTCCTTCAGGATCTCTTATGTCTTTTTTATTGATTCCAATTTTGCAGGCCTTGCAGTTGTTGCACCATTTGAAGCCAGTTTGCTGTTGTTCTAGGCAATTTTTTCCTTTTGTTTTGGATTGGAAGTGACTCTGTACTATTGTGTCTCTGAGTGAGGGTGCCTTTTTGTAAGTGATTTGTGGTCTTTCACCAATGATTGTCGCAAGGTCTTGATCTTGTTGTAATAATGGCCAGTATTTTTGAATGCTTTGTCTGATTTTGTGTGCTTCTTTGCTAAATGTCAGTATGAGTCTTGGGGCTGTTTGCTTGTCAC